>PVHT021183519.1:30486722-30525013 GCA_004024745.2 Catagonus wagneri
CTTTTTTTTTTTTTTTTTTTTTTGCTTTTTAAGGCTGCACCTGTAGCATATGGAGATTCCCAGGCTAGCGGTCTAATCGGAGCTATAGCTGCCGACCCGCGCCACAGCCAACGACACAGGATCTGAGCCGCATCCGCAACCTACACCACAGCTCACAGCAATGCCAGACCCTTAACGCACTGAGCAAGGCCAGGGATTGAACCCGCAACCTCATGGTTCCTAGTCAGATTCCTTTCTTCTTCACTGTGATGGGAACTCTGAAAGCATTTACATTTTGAGAGATTACTATATGAGTTTGCTATATAATAACAGAAATTTTAAATTTCTTTTAATTTTTCTAGTTTTCACAATGTCTTCACTAATATAACAACCCTATTAAGTTACTTATTTTCTATGCAGTATACCAAATGGAAACTATTCTTTACTTTTATATTTCATTCCCCCACTCATATTTTAGCATTTTATAATTTTAGGGAGATTAGTGTTTTTCCTCTGTGATATATGCCTGGAAATATGTTCTCCTTGTTTCTCTTTTGTCTTTTGCCACTATTTATTGTGTTTGTGTGTGTATGTGTGTGTGAAATTTTATGCCAAGTTAATT
Organism: Catagonus wagneri; assembly: GCA_004024745.2. NCBI lineage: Eukaryota > Metazoa > Chordata > Mammalia > Artiodactyla > Tayassuidae > Catagonus > Catagonus wagneri. Next base: position 30,487,324 of record PVHT021183519.1, read on the forward strand.
AATCTTTTCATTTTTGCATCTGGATTTTGAATCATAATTAAAAAGTTTTTACCATTATTTGTTTGTAAATTAATTCATCTAATTTTCTTCTAGTACTTATGTGACTCCATTGTTTATCATTGGAGTGCATCCTTATATAAGTTATGAATCCAAGTACATCTTCTTCCACGTGGAATATGATAAAACATCCTTTTACCATCTATGGAGAAAATCATGAATTTTCTGTTTGGATCTATTAATACAGTAAATTATATCAAATGATTTATAAATGTTATATTGTTCTTACATCTTAGCTAAATCTCACTTGACCATGGTGCATTTTAATGTGTCAAAAGATTTTTGCTGATATTTTATTCAGAAAAGTTGCAAAAATTTGTATAAGTGAGATTGACTGGTAATTTTGTTTATGTCAGTAAGTGTGCACGTATATGTTTAGACATTAATGCTAACTTTGTTTCATATAAAAATCTGGACGTTATTCTATTTTTATATGGTGTGGGAAAATATAAAATAATACCATTATAATTTTTGAAAATTTGATGAAGTTTATTGGAAAACATTTGGAGACTGGAAATTGTTTGCATGGGATAGTTTTGTGAGAAATTTTTCCATTACAGCAGCTGAAACACTTTGTCTTTATTGTTGTTATTGTTTTATTTTTTATTTTATATTTTTTGGTTCTACTGAAGTATAGTTAATTTACAAGGTTGTGATAATTTCTGCTGTACAACAAAATGATCCAGTCATTCATATATACATATCCATTATCTCTCAGACTTTTTTCCTGCATAGATTATCACAGAATATAGGGTAGAGTTCTCTGTTGAAATGTTTTGATTCTTATTTTTTAAGATAATTTTGTAAGGATGTCACATACTCTTTTGTTTACTTTGAAATTCGTTATAATTTTCTGGGCAAACAGTGACAGGTGATACTTTTTATGCAGAATTAGTTGAGTTGGTTTACTACATTTCTGTTTTATTTAAGAATTTTGTTTTTTATTTTGTTCAACAAATTTCTTGGCATGGGATTGTTGAAACAGAATTGACATGTCTTCTGACTTTAGGATCTCTTTTGTTTTCTTTCTTTTCCTTTACTGACAAGACTTTAAATGATGCCTCCTCCTTTGACTTCATCCTTTCTCCCTGAAGTGGTGACTTAAGACCGTCATTTTCATTCATTTGATGTTTCAGGACTTCTTCTTGTCTTCTCAGTAGTCACTCTTCAGACTCATCAGTCTCAGATCTGTTCTGAATGTTCCCCATCAGGGTGTGTTTCTCTCTTTCTGGGAATGATTTCACCTGTTTACTGCCACTGTAACGATCCTGGAGCCCTCTTTTTTCCTAAAACTATCCTTAACCTTCGTTCTTGGCATATGAGTTAGAGGTGGCTCTACTTAAGATATTTATTGCAATAGGTCCATAGAAATTCAAGTTTGTAGTATTATCTTTCTACCACTTATGTGCTAGGTATGAATTGTGGTCAGTTACATTTGCTATTGTTGACACACCAGGATTTTTGAAAAGTTAAGCTGAATACTTTTGTTCTATGGAAAACTTGCATTCCTTATTATTATATATACAGTCATTTTCAGATATAGGATTTTAACTTTTTATTTCCCTCAGATGTTTATTTTAAGGCATAAAATTTCAGTATGCATTAACATTAAAAATATTAACTGAGTCTGAGGAAGTATGGTCATGAAACACTATAAAGGAAATTTAATTAATATTGATAAGATCCTATATCTTCAGTCTCTGAAGCAATTTTGACAATTACATAAGTCATGTTTAACTTGTCGAGTAGAATATTGATAGTCATGACATCAAATCTTTTGTTCTCACTTCATTTGGGAGGTTTGGCTGGTCCCCATTTGAAATTTTGGTTTGTGGTAATAATAATAAAAATAATAATAATGAACTAAAAACATTCTTGGCTCTAGAATCATGAGGCCTGGATTCTAGTAACCACTCAGGACTAAATAGCTTGCTCTGCCACCTTCACGATCATGAGCTCTAGATTTATCATCATATAGTTATTGTGTTGGTGTGGTAATATGATGAAATGCAAATCTGAGCGTCTTTTTAATCTTGCTACTTGGTAGTATATCTGCTCATTGATCCTGGATGGGGCATTCACCAGCAAATGACATCAGATTTTTTCCTCTTGATGGAATAACTGAACTGCCCAAATATCCCTGGAGTCATTCATCTAAGAATAGTTCACAGAACAGAATGTCCTATGGTGAAAAATGCTTCAAAACCTGTAACTATGGCTTGCAAGTTCTTGGTTGCTCGCTTTTGCAATCATCTCTCTCCCTCCCCTTCCTCCTTGTTTTATTTGCCTCTTTTCCAAAGGTAGATAAAAGCAAGAATAATTTTTCTACTGTACAATTTAAACAGCCACTGAGAATGTGGTGGGGTCTATGCTCAGGTTGAAGAGCAATCCTTTTGCATGCCTGCCACCTTGCTAATTGGATCATCAGTTAACTTGACCTACCATTCCCTTCAATCACTATCCTGTGCTCCTTGGAGTCGAATTATATTTATGTGTCTGTTGCCAAGTTTCTAACCTATCTTCATCACCTTCATGCCTTAAATTTACATAAATCAAATACTGAATGATAATAATCTTTAAGAATAATGAAAATATTGAAAGCAATAATAGTTGTTTTTTCACTTCAATTCCATTGAAAATGAAAGACATATTTCAAAGCCTCTTCTTGCTAATTTTCTATAGATTTTTCTCATTTCTTTTTTTAAAACTATGCACACAAAAGAGCAGTATTTTACTCTATATAAAATATTTCATAATTAATGTCTGGCTTGTCAATCTAAGCAACATTTACCTAAGAGGTTTCTTGTATTTCTTTTTTTTTTTTTGTCTCTTTAGAAACTCGCCTCATGGCAATGCTGGATCCTTAACCCATGGAGTGAGGGCAGGGATCGAATGTGTGTCCTCGTGGATACTGGTTGGGTTCGTTAACCACTGAGCCACGATGAGAACTCCTATTTCTTGTATTTTGTTATTATTCCAAGAATACATTTGTAGCTAAACTATTTCTTCTTTAAAATTATATTTAGGAATTCCCATTGTGGCTCAGCAGGTTAAGAACCTGATTAGTCTCCATGAGGTTGTGGGTTTAAACCCTGGCCTTGCTCAGTGGGTTAGGATCCAGTGTTGCCGCAAGCTACATGTACGTAGCAGATGTTACTCAGATCTGGTGTTGCTGCAGCTGTGGCCTATACCAGCAGCTGCAGCTCTGATTCAACCCCTAGCCCAAGAACTTCCTTGTGTTGCAGGTGTGACTGTTAAAAAAATTATATATTTATTTACTTTTATATTAATATATAGGTACAAAACATACAGACATTAATAATATAAGTATATATGTATATTTACAAGTATACACAATACATAGGTCAAAGTGTATATACTTTGAAAGACTTTTAATAAATAGCAACAAAATCAGCTCCAAGTAGATTGCTATTTTATTTATTCATAAGGGGAATATTAGGGCTTCGACTTGATAACTTAGGCATTTTTCTTTTATTGGTCTTGACAATTTGACAGCCAAAAAATAAAAGTAGTACATCATTATTTTATATCACATTCCATTGGTTAATAGGTAAATTATTTTATTTTTCATGTTTTTCCCTCAGCCATTTCAATTTTACTTTTACTAGCGAGATATTCTTTTAATTTTTTCTCCTGTATTTCCTTCTATGTTTTATTTTGACATTTTATGTACTTATTGTACACAATACACATATATGCATAAACATAGAATGTATACATGATATATATGTATTTATGACATATGTGTATATATGTGTGTGTGTGTGTGTGTGTATAAGTGTGTGTGTATAAGTGAAAGCTATTACTTGTTGCAATTTTTGTCCCTGTTACTATTTTGGACTGATGGTGCTATTGATCACATATTTATGTTTATCACAATTTTCTTTTGGCTATTGCCATTGCTGGATACCTTAGAAAAAATTTCCCTGTATACACACAAAATTTTCTGAATTAAATTAAATGTGACAAGTTTTAAATGTTTTATTTACTTATTTATTTATTTATTTTTTTAGAGATCGCTTGTCTCCTTTTAAAAAATGTTATTGGACTCTAGTTTCTTTACAATGTTGTGTTACTTTCAGGTGTACAGCCAAGAGAGTCAGTTATACATATACATATATCCATTCTTTTTTAGGTTCTTTTCCCATACAGGTTATTACAGAATATCGAGTAGTATTCCCTGTATTATGTAGTAAATTCTTGTTGGTTATATATTTTGCATGTATATATGTTATATGTTAAACCCAAACTCCTACTTTATCCCCTTCCCCCTTTGTACTTTGGTAATCAAAAGTTTGTTTTCAAAATCTGTGAGTGTTTGTTTTGTAAATAAATTCTTTTGTAACATTTTTATTAGATTCCACATTGAAGTGATATCATAAGATATTTGTCTTTTTCTATCTGATTTATTTCACTTAGTATGATAATGTCTATGTCCATCCATGTTGTGTTATGCCTATGTTTTCCTCTCAAGAGTTTTATAGTATCTGGGGCTCAAGACTCTCACTCTTGTGGTAGAACTTCTGCAATATAATTATTTTCCAGTTGGTTGGTTTCCCTGCAGTGTGTATGCGGTTGATTATATCATGAATGCATGCACATCCCCCCCCACACACACTGTGTCATCGTGGCTTCTTCTCTGCCTCTGGATAAATTATCTTTTTTGAGTAGGTTCCAGTCTTTGTCACTAGTTGTTCCAGAGTTGGTTGTGATTTTATTTTGTTGTGTGAGAGGAGGTAAGCTCAAGTCCTTCTATTTCACCATCTTTCGAATCTAGGAGCTGCTTTTGATTTGGATACTTTCTGCATCTTCCCTCAGGGCGTGCTGACAATCATCCCCTTGATGTAGGGTGCACAGGTGTGGTGGCCCTTGCACGATCCTGGGATTGTGGGGTCAGCACTTCCTTGTTTGCAGGTTTCACACTAGCTGCTGTGGCCACTGCAATCCAGGGACAGCGCTTGGTGCCTGCTTGTGGATCTCATGGGTGGCAGGATGGCAGCAGCCTATGCAATCTAGGGACAGCAGAGAGAGCACTGGTGACAGCTTATGGGTGGGTCTCTAGTAACAGTCGTGGCCCTTCCTGTCTCTGGAGCCCATCGTGTCTGTGGTGTCCTGAGAACTCTCCTTTAGGCTCCTGTTACCTGAGAGTTCTCACAGGGACAGAAGATCTTAGGGCTGTCCTGCTGTTCTCCTTGCATGTCTCCCAACAATGGTACCTTGCCTCTGGCAGGCCTAGCCTTCTTCTGAGCACACCCTCAGTTGTCACAGTCCATGCTCTTTAGGCTGTCTGCACACAGCCAACCCATTCCTCTCCCTGGGTCTGACCTCTGGAGCCTGAGCTTCGGTATCCAGGTCCCATTTCCACTAGCAGATGAATGTCTCAGTTGAGGGAGCACAGGGACGCAGTGCCTATCTTCTGTGAAGGTTACTTTCCATTTTGCCTTCCACAAACCAGTTGCTGCATTCTCCTCCTGAATTTCCCTCTCCCTCCAGGCTGACTCCTCCACTAGTGAGGAAACTTCCCAAGGTGCAGAAATTTTCCTCCCTCCCAGCTTCCTCCCTGGGGTGCAGCCCCCTCCATCCTTCTTCCTTTCTATCTTTTTTTTTTTCTTTTTCCTTTTGCCATACCCAATTACCTGGGTGTTTTCTCAGCCTTTCAGAAGAAGTCTGAGGTCTTTGGCTGGCAGTCAGTAGATGTTCTATGTGAATCATTCCACTTGTATTTTTAATGTTTTTGTGAAAGCTCCACATCCTATTCTTGATCCCATCTCAAGTTTTGAACATTTTATGCATTTATCTTCACACTATACTTCTACCCCCTTGAATTTATTTTGATGTATTATACTAGAGAATTATTTTCTCTCTCATTTATTGAGTTAAAGAGTTAATTCAAACTCATTTGAATAATTTATATTTTATGGGAAGGTATTTGCTTGTCTATACATCTTTCTCTGGTTTATATTTCATTTTATAACTCTCTCTACACATTTTGGCATAAGCACCAGATTTAAAAGTAAATCATTCTGATGCAATAATAATACAGTGCAATTCTTCTCTTACTCTAACTTTGAAATATTCTGAAATATACATTTAGACTCAGACAAATGTGAAAGCTAATGTATTAAGTTAAAAAAATTAAATCTATTGATCAATTTGATGAATCAAAAACACTTCTTGGGTTGAATCCTTTATTCAGAAATAATATTTTAGAATATATTTTCATTTATTTTATTTTTTAAATCTATCAGAAATGAGAGAGTTTTGATTGTAAATATCCTGCACATACAGTGTTAACACTACAAGGTATTTAATATTTTTTGCCAACCTTCCTTTAAACAGTTCATTTTCTAAATGGTTATTTTTAGTATCTAGGAAAGTCATGTTTGTGTTTTTATTTTTGTAACCTGACATTTTTACCAACATGCTTATTAAATTTATTGACTTTTCAGTTTTTCCCTTGGGTTTTCCAGGTAGCAAAATATATCATCTTGAATTAAAGTTATGTCTCTTTTTTCCTTTATATTCACTCACATTATCTCATTATTGGTTTTATTGCAGGATATTGAGCAGAGTACCTGAAGAGTGCTGATCATATAGGAATCCTTATTTATGCTTGACTTTAACAGAAACTCCTCTAAAGCAGAGGTGTTTAATCTGAGTTCCGTGGACATTCAAGCTAATCCATATAACCCCAGATGTCAGGTAAAAATATGTATATGTGTGAGTTTAAGGGTGTTTTTCATTAATGATGAAGTCTCAAAAGGGTTTGGGACACAAATAGTTAAGACCACTGCTAATTATTAAACAAAATATTTCTGTTCATTTGAGATAAGTATCCTATATCTCAGTAAGGATAATTTTTTTTTTAATCTAATACTCTTTTCTTGATGTACTTTGTTTTGCTTTGCTTTGATTCAGTTTTCTATTCAAGATATTGACATTTCTCAAATGCCTTTGGGTTTAACCTTTAGTTTAATAAGTCACGTTAGACTTTTTTTCTTTTTAAGGCCACACCTGCACCGTATGGAATCCCCCAGTCTAGGGATCAAATCAGAGCTGCTGCCACCAGCCTACACCACAGCCATAGCAACACTGGATCTAAACCTCATCATCAGCCTATGCTGCAGGTTGCAGCAATGCCAGATCCTTAACGCACTGAGCAAGGCCAGGAATTGACCTGTGCCCTCATGGGAACTATGTCGGGTTCTTAACCCAGGGAGCCACAATGGGAACTCCTTGTTGAATGTATTTTAAGTTTAGAAATTGGTTCTATTTGCTATAATGTACTATTCTCTTAGTTTTTTGGAAGGTGCTAGTTTTGTCACCTTCACTTATCTGAGCTGTTGCTAGCTTCTCCAAATGAATTGGAAATATTTTTGTCTTAGGATTTGGAAAAGTTTATATACGAAATTTTTATTTATTAGTCAAAAGTTCATATGTGATTTCCATAAAAACTCAGAGGCTCATGATATTTTCTACACCTTTTTTTTTTTTTTTTTGTAAAAGCTCCCTTCTTGTTTATCATTCAGGTCAAATACTCCATGTCTTTTGTTGTTATCGATTCAGTTAGCATTTACTGAGCACACAGCAGTAAGTAAAGGAAATACACATATTGTTAAGATTTTGTTGCTGCATTATAAAGTTTACAGTCTAATAGTGAAGGGCTTTATTTTGAAACTCACCATTCAATATCTTTTTAAAAATTTATTTCTTGGTAAAAATAATCATGCATATTAGAAAAAGTTTAGAATTTGATTGACTTTTTAATTTTAAATATAAATAAACTATGATGATTGCAGAAAGTTATAGTATTCAGAAAGTTATAAAGACAGAAGTCCATCATCGTAATATCCAGAGAAAACTGCTAGTGACACTTTGCCATATTTCCTTCCAGTTTTTTATCTGTGCTTATATTTTATGATCATACCATACATACAATTTTGTGTAATGCAAGTCTGCTTATCATTATATTGAAAGTATTTTTCCCCGCATAAGGAAGGTTTTGAAGGCATAATAACGATATAAAATGACATTCTGTGTGTACACAATAATTTTCTTGAAAGTGCCCACTTGGATATTTAAATTGTTTACATTTTCTTCACTTAGATGAACATTTTTATTCACAAGTGTTTATCTGCTTTTTATATTACTTATGCAAAACAGATTATAAGAGGTAGAATTATTGGGTTAAAAGTTTCAACAATTAAAATGCTTTTAGTACATATTTATTTGCCAAAGAAAGGAAAGACTGTTTTGGGTCTTGCTGCATTTTTGTCCCCAATGCATGAGCTTTGTTTTGTTTTTCTTTTTTAATTTTTTAAATTAAATTATAGTTAATGTACAGTGTTTCTTCAATTTCTCTTGTACAGCAAAGGACCCAGTCAGATACAGTTCCTTGTTCTGTACTATAGGAGCCCATTGCCCATGCATTCAAATGTTACAGTTTTATATCCACCAACCCCAAACTCCCCATCCATCCCACTCCCTACCCCTACCCCCCTGGCAACCACAAGTCTTCTATCCGTGTCTCTGATCTGTTTCTGTTTTGTAGACAGGATCGTCTATGCCATCATTGTGTCTGGATAACATCTATCAAAAGATATTCAGTGAATAAATATGGATTTAACTGAAGATCACTTTCACCAACCAGGAATAATAAAGGATTAGCAGCTTATTTTAGTACAAAAATACAGATGGTGAGCCTTGCAAACATTTGTGATTGGAATTACATGTAAAAAGAGTGTTAAATTAGAATGAGCATGTAATTCAAATATTATGATATCTTAAAAGAGCAATAAGTAAGTGCATGACAAAATGATAAAACTTGCCTGAACATAAAAAGAGGATGAATAGAGAAAACACTTGTACCAAAAAGAATATGTAAACTTTTATTCATCCGCAATAACAGAAATTAAAAGACTTCAACTTTTTTCCGTTATGTTATTAGAAAAAGACTAGGATTAATCTTCTTTTCACTGAAAGGTGAAAAGGATTTAAAATGGACTTTTTACTAAAATTACTAAAACAATAAAATAAACAAAAATTTTGTACCTATGGCTAAATCAAAGAAGACATAAAGCAAAATAGACAGCAAGAACACATTTAGAAGAACAAAGAAAGCCTTCACATCAAAAAAGTTACATTCTTAAATAATATTAATAAGACCAGCCTCAATTATCATTATAAATGTAAGTGAAAAAATAACCTACTAACAAAATAAAAAAGAACCTCATAGACAATGAATAATAAATTCTCTGAAATGTTTAATGTTTGAAAATGTTTCAGTTTTGCCTTCACACTTGATTGCTGATTAGGCTTTTAGAATTTTACTTTCAAGATGATTCTTTTAAGGATGAAAAATTTTCCTTATGTCTTCATAGTCACTAATGAAAAATCAAATCCCAGTGGATACTCAATCCACTTATTAGCAGGCTATGGCACTGCTGTTGTAGTAGTTGTGGTGGTCATGACTGCCTTGTTCTGGGAAAAATTAATTTGATTTTCCCTTTAGTCATGGCCTTATGTTCATTCATGAAGCTCAGTATCCATAAGTCTGATCAGTTTAAAGTCACTTGTTTTTTTATGGCCCTAGTTTTCTTTCAATAGTTTTGGGGTTATTCTTTTTCTTTTTCCTTTTCTTTCTTTCTTTCTTTCTTTCTTTCTTTCTTTCTTTCTTTCTTTCTTTCTTTCTTATTTCTTTCTTTCTTGTGCTCTCTTTCCAGAATATTTCTACACAGATATTGGACCTACTTCAACTGATTCTCTATGTCTTTCCATTTTTCCCTTGACTTTCCATCCATGTAAACCCTATGTTATGGAAAATTTCCCTGACTTCAACCTTCAAACATTAACTGTTTCTTTGTATTACTTAGACTATATTTGATTTATATCTCAGTGACTTTTTAAAATGTCACTTTATTTTATGTATTTAATTTTTATGGCCACATCCTGGACATATGAAAGTTCCCAGGCTAGGGCACCAATTGGCCTATGCTACACCCACAGCAATGTGGGATCTGAGCTGCACCTGTACCCTATACCACAGCTTGTGGCAATGCAGGATCTTTAATCCACTGAGTGAGGCCAGGGATCAAAACCATATCTTATGGACACTATGTTGGGTTCTTAACATACTGAGCTACAGTGGCAACTCTGACATCTAAGTGATTACAATAATGTTTTTATTATGAAGAAAAAATTTCAAAAAATAATCACAGAATAGGGAAATTTTTGGCTTTATATTGATAAAATAAACACAAAAATAAATTCTAATTTAATACTGTAGGGAGTGGGATCGAGACCCCTAGTCTGGGAACCTCCGTGTGCCACAAGTGCTACCTTAAAAAGATAAATAAATAAATAAATAAATAAATAAATAAATAATATACTGTCCATCTTCTACAGCACCCTGGCCACTGTAGCTCACCAAGTACTCCTATTGCTACCTGTCACAAGTTAGCCAGCAATGATGTATATTTCTCCCTTTTTAATCTTCCTTTCTTAAAATTAGCTAGTCATAGTTTTTTTTTTAAGTTTATAATTATTAACAAGTATCTTTTTAATCAGATTGAGAAATTATCCATATGAATGCTTTTACAAAATTTTCTGTACCATATCACTTCTCATTAACTATAGGCTTTTGGAGAAAAGAACACAAGGCAAGTGGATTTTGTTGAGTGAAGGGAGTCTGAAGAGTTTAGAATTTGTGAGCAGAGATAGAAGTTGGTAGCCAAGAATGAGGACCTCACAGGACCAGGAATTATAATGGGGACCCAGGAATAACACTAAGAGAGAGTTCCTGGATGAAATCTGGGACAGTTAGTAAACTACACTTATTTTACATATTACCTGGGCTTGCACTGTCTTTTAAGCTCTGTTTTGCATCACCACTTTATTTTTCATTGAATACTTCTCTAAGATAAAACTGCCTTAGTTTTAAAATATTCTATTGAATTATACATCTACTAAAATCTCAAATTGATTGATTTCCCTGGTGCATTTGAAAGGAGTTTTTGAAAATGTTACCATGTTAATTTGGGTTCTTACCATTTCCTGGCTTCTCTTAATATAAAGCTCTATTTCCAGGAATTTTGAGTGATTTTTTTTTCCATAATAAACTTAAGAATTGGATGGGTCAAGGTTAATGTAATTTTTAACTGTCAATCAAATTCCATAACTTCTCAGCTCATTAGTGTATGTTGAACTTTTTCACTTATTTTGCAAACAGATTTCATTAAAACTACAAATGCTTATTTTATCTAAGCTTGGTAATTTTTGTTGATGGCATTGTTGTTTAGAGAAATTAGGAATTTGAGCAGCAGTCAATGACATTATCCTGCAGCTGAGGTAAATCAAAAAGGGAAGCATCTATAAAAAATTTTCATTTCATGTAAATGAAACATTTAGTATTTTCTTGGACTTCAAAGATTTAAAGACCAGTTACTAATAAAATGATCATAGAAAGGTAGCATTCAGGAAAAATGATATGCTGTTTTCTTAAATATGCAATTTTTTTCATTATAATGCATGCACTTAGTAAATACATTGCTCCATTTTGTCCATTCACTAATGGCTCAAATGTTTTAGGATTTAAAGGAAACCCCTTAAATGTTTCAGCAGCAAGTGGCCATTGTTCAAATGTAGGAATCCAAAGCAATGAAAATGTGAAAGCCAGGAGCTCTCACGTTTAATCTTGGCAAGGTGACAGGTCTTATTTCCACCTGCTGATAAAGAACTGAAATTGAGAGAAATCAAGTTACTTCCCAGGTTTGCACAGCATGATAAAATCAGGATTCAGACACAGCACTCCCAGTTCAATGCTCATCCACACAACTACAATTGCCCTTGGGGTAAAGCAGCTTGTGATTCAACCCATAGAGTGTATCTCGTATAATTGGAGCATGCTTAGCAGAACTTCCCATCCCCCAATTAAGTTATTTCAGCTAATTGCCTAGTGGAATTTTACAATTTATTAAGAACAAAATTAGTCTTCTTGGAAAAAACATTGGAAGGAATAGTAAAATTGAAAGGAAGAAATCTTTGCTTATAGGGAAATAGACTAAGAAAAATAATAAAAACAAAAAGAATCAAGAGACAGATGGCAAAAACTTGGGCTGATCTAGGATAATATGACTTAGGATAATTCAGTTGATTTACAATATCATTAGTTTCAGAGATCAAGCAGAGTGATTCAGGACTTTTATAGATTATAAAAAAAAAGTTGTAACAAGATAATTCCCTGTGATATACAATATATTTGTTTTATTTACCGGTTTTATACATAGCAGTTTGTATCTCTTAATACCATAACCCTTGTGTGCCCCTCCCCCTTTCCCTATCCCCTCTGGTAACCACTTATTTGTTTTTTATATAGTGAGTCTTTCTGTTTTGCATACGCACCTATTTGCAGTATGTTTTGGATTCTGTACATATGTGAAATCACATAGTGTTTGTTTTTCTCTGTCTGACATTTCACTAGGCTTAATATTCTCTAGATCCATCCACATTGCTGCAAAGGGCAGAATTTCGTTGTTTTGTTTTTTTTTTTTTTTTACAGCTGAGTAATATTCCATTATATATATTTTCTTTATTCATTCACCAAAATATATTAAGCAAATTCTAACAGATATAAAGAGAGAAATTGGACATAAGACAATAAGAGTAGGCGATAATAATACCACAGTTACAGCAATGGACAGATCATTCAGATAAAAAAATCAATAAGGCAACAGTGGTCTTAAATGACACAATAAGTCAGCTGAACTTAATGAATAGCTACATAAAATTGTATCCCAAATAGTTGTTTTTTTTTTTTTTTTTTTTTGCTTTTTAGGGCCGCACCCATGGCATATGGAGGTTCCCAGGCTAGGGGTCCAATTGGAGCTATAGCTTCAGGCCTGCAGTACAGGGTCCGAGCTGTGTCTATGACCTACACCACATCTCACAGGCAAGGCCAGATCCTTAACCCACTGACTGAGGCCAGGGATAGAACCCATGACCTCATGGTTCCTGGTTGGATTCATTTCTGCTGTGCCACGACGAGGACTTCAAAATACACATTCTTTCCAAGTCCACATGCTACATTCCCTAGTATAGATATCCTAGGCACCAAAAAAAAGTCTCAACGAATTTAGAGGGGGTATATATTATACCAAGCATTGTTTCCAAGCACAAAGGTATGAAACTAGAAAAATAAAATTAGAGTTCCTGCTGTGGCTCAGTGGTAATGAACCTATTATCCGTGAAAATTTGGGTTCGATCCCAGGCCTTACTCAGTGGGTTAAGGATCTGGCATTGCTCTGAGCTGTGGTGTGGGTCTCAGATGCGGCTCAGATCTGGCATCGCTGTGGCTGTGGTGTAGGCTGGCAGCTGCAGCTCCGATTAGACCCCTACTGGGAACTTCCATATGCTGCACATGAGGCTCTAAAAAAGCAACGGAACAAAACAAAACTATAGAAAGAGACCAGGGAAAGAACAAACACACGGACACTAAACAACCTGCTGTAAAGAAATCGTAGAAGAAATAAATAAAATAGATATTTAAAAAATATAAAAGAAAACTGAAGCCAAGATCTTGTTTTGAAAAATATCAATAAAATTGCATCATTGAAATAAATGCCACCTGATCATGGTATATATTTTTATATACTGTTGGATTTAATTTTCTAATATTTTTCCAAGGGATTTTGCATATATATTTGTTAAAGATATTGGCCTGTTATTTTCTTTTTCAGTAATACCTTTGTCTTGTTTTGGTATCAGCGTAATGGTGGCCTCAAAGAATGAATTTTAAATAATTCTGTCCTCTTCAAATTTTTGGAATAGTTTGAGAAAGATAAATATTATATCTTCTTTATATGCTTGATGGAATTCCTCTGAGAAGCTGCCTGGTCTTAGATGCTTGTTTGCTGGGAGTTTTTTAATTACTAATTCAATTTAACTACTAGTGATCAGTCGGTTCAAATTTTCTGTTTCTTCTTGATTCTGTCTTGGCAGGTTGTATGTTTTTAGAAATGTATCCATTTTTTTCTATGTTGTCCAATTTGTAGATATATAACCACATATAGTAGTCTCATGAATTTTATATCGCTGTGAAATCTATTATTTCTCCTCTTTCACTTCTATTTTTGTTTATTTCAGTCCTCTCTCTTTTCTTCTTGTTGACCCTAGGTAAAAGTTTGCCAATTTTATTTATATTTTTCAGAACAAGATCTTGTTTTCAATTTTCTTTTATAATTATTAAATTTCTATCTTATTTATTTCTTTTATAATTTTTTTAAGCAGGTTGTTTAGTGTCCATGTGTTTGTTATTTCCCTGGTCTCTTTCTGCGGTTTGTTTTTTTCAGGAGTTTTCCCTTGTTCCTTCGATAAACAGTAGCTCCCCTGCCTTTTCCTTTGGCTTAAAATATTCTGCCTCTAAATTTAGGTGAAACACTTACCTATTGCAGTTTTAAAATGGCATTTTTCTGTCAGAATGTTCCTCTGCAGTGTATGGATGCACAGCACCTTTGATGGGAGGGCTGGGCTTGAAGTGGAAGCCAGCTACATCTTGCTTCAGTGTTTTCTGGCTGCTATCAGCTTGTTAGGTGGTGGAACTGAAGTTGGAGGCTCTAAAGTCTATGCAGGATGTGAGCCAGGAATTGCTTTCTGCTCAGCAGCCATCACTGATCTTCAGGGGCAGATTTTAATCCCAATTTGCTGGAGCAGAAACTCTGAGAGTCCAGCTGGAGTCTCCTCTGTTCCCTTTAATTTTGTGCTTTTCCCTTTCTCTGCACTGGGACCTTTTCCCTGAAGGAGAAGGTTACTAAATCAAGTGGGGACTGTGAGCATACAGACTCCATTGTGCTGCCTGTATAGGCATCTGTGCCTCTGGTCAGATGTAGCCTATAGTGGAATCGTTTCTTTGGTCCTAGACACCCCCGATCCAGTGCTGAGATATGGAGAGAATGAGTGGACCAGAATGTTTTCTCAGCTTGGGCTGGGGTGCACTGGGAAGTGGTCATGGGAAACTTGGCAACTTTGAGAGCAGATTTCTCTCTGACCTGCTGAGCGAAAAACCCCTTTGTCTATCATTAGAGGATCACTGTCTCCAGCCTCTGCGACTCCTTCCATGTGTTGGAAATGCTCTGCCATGGAGGAGAGGCTTGTGTGGTTTCTCTGTGTGCATTGGCAGATGAGTTGTGGCAGGATGGCTTCTATCAAATATGTGGGCTGATTCTGCTTGAATAAGTGCCAGCAAGGCCACATGGCCCTACCTGGGCTCTGTTTCAGGACTTAATCACATCCGCATCCAAATGTCAAGATTTTTTCCCAGTCCTTCCTTGCCAGATCTAGGGCCAAACTGTGGCATCGAGTGAGCCAGGAATGCAGCATTTACTTGACTGGGACAGGGTTGCATGGTGTGGCAGTTGTGGGAAACTTAGCAGCCATTAGTTCAAACCTCTCTCCGCCCTTCCTGGGGCAAGTCAATATGTTTGCAAACATCATGAGGAGAATCCGGTCTTCTCCAGGCTTTCCATCTGTCACATTTCTTCAACCAGTCAAGGAGGCTTGTCTCATCAACAGGGCACCAGGATTGGATGCCCAGATGTGGTTCAACCTGCAAACTCCTCAAGATAGACATCCAGTCAGGTAGTCTCCTTTTCCTTCTGAGTCCGCTCCTAGGGGCATATATGATTGCTTTTGTTTCCTTGCTTGATTACGTATCTTACCTATAACCTTGGTTATATGAGTCCTTCAGCCAGTTTCTATGAGAATTTTTTCAAATGTAGATGTGTTTTTGATGTGTTTATGGGTGATGGTGAGCTCCATTTCTCCTTAATTTTCCATCTTGATTTATTCAATAGTCTTAATTTTATACCAACAAATTCCAAGCATTTTCATGTATTTTATAATCTCATAGTTATACAGTCCTCATATTATATATGGAAACAACATGAAGTTCATGGTTTAGAATGCTAGGCTAAATTCACTAGATAGAACAAGTAAAAATGAGATGAACTCACATCTACCTGTCTCTAAGTTCATACAGTGTCAGCTTAACATTTAGAATTATGTCAAACAATAATCCATTCGTTAACCACTGAGCCATGACAGGAACTCCAACTAAGGATACTTTTTAAAGAGATTTCTTTTTCATCTTATTCCCTAATTAAAATGTACAAATATTATGAATTAAATGTGAATTGCATTTTTTCTGCAAAAATTAACTTTCTTCAATTACTTCACTAGTGAAGGCATTTTTTTGTAGATCAGTTTATTACTCACTGCCATGAAACTCATCTGTGTCTCTTCCTGTTATTTAGCCCAAACATTGTGGGGAATGCATGAGAATAGTTTAAAAAGACAGATAATGTCAGGTGGAAGAATTGAGATATTGATCAATATTGTGGGAAACTGAAATAACATGCAAAGAGATAATATAATAACAATTAATATTTTACCTCACAATTGTTTTCATATAACAGAACATTTCTGTGAACTGGGTGGCCCTCCAGCATCTTAGTGGCCATTTCACTGCAAAATCTTCTTCAAAGTTATTATCTAGAGTGGTAAGTTAAGAATTTGACACAAGCTCTATCCTTGGGTATATTCACATTTTTTATGTAGTGTTCCATCAATCCATGAATAAGAGGAAACAAAATAGTTAGGCTTTATATTAGAGTTTAAAAATAAAGCACTTTTGACAAGTGCTTTTATATTTCTATACAGTACAAAACAATTAAGTGTAATTGCCATCTCTTACCATACAGAGTATTATTGACTATATTACCCATGCTGTATATTTCATCCCTGTGACTTTTGCATTTTGTAACTGCAAGTTTGCATCTCTTAATTTCTCTTACCTGAATCAGTTGTCCCCTCCTACCTCCCCTCTGACAACGACCAGTTTGTTCTCTGTATCTGATTATATTTCAGTTTTGTTGTGTTTATTCATTTGTTTTGTATTTTTAGGTTTCAAATACAAATGAAATCATATGGTATTTGATTTTCTCTATCTGACTTACTTCATTTAGCATAATACTATCTAAGCACAATCATGTTGGCACAAAAGACAATATCTAATTATTTTTTATAGTTGAGTATTATTTCATTATGTTAGGTATATCATATCTTCATTCATACTTTTATGGACACATTAATTTTCTTTATACCTGTGGCTATGCCATTTTAAAAACAAATTTTATTTGTAAGAAGTTTAATTTTTTTTAGCTTATTATTCTTTTCTCTTCTTTGGATTTTCACTGTGAACAAAGACTGTACACTGTATATACTCTACTTTTTTCTATATATTTGGAAATATTTCCCATTTTGCTTTATGATCTGAAATAATAATCTGAAGCTTTGTTTTTCTAAAGCTTCAATAATCATTTAAACAAGGGCATATATTATGTTCACATAGTAAAATTAAATTTTGTGTCTATTGGAATTCCCTTGTGGCACAATTGGTTAAGTATCCAGTGTTGTCAATCAGTGGTCCAGGTCTCTCCTGTGGCATGGCTGTGATCTCTGGCCCAGGAACTTCCACATGTCTATTAAATAATGATTAGAAAATATATTATTAAAAAAATCTTATATCACGTTTGTGTCAACTTGAAAAACTGAACAGTATGTCTGAGTGAAAGGTAGAGAATTGTATGTTTTAATATCAATCATTATTTCTGTTTTGACTCAAAAAACTTCTATTCATTTTGACAAACTTAAATTGAAATTTTACATTAGTGTATGTCTCATTTTTTATAATTCAATTTCTCTGTTTAACTTAAACTTTTATTTGCTCAACAATAAAATTTATATTAATTTCCAAGCTTAACTTAACTTATTGCTCACCATCATAATTACTTCTTTACTATAGTTTGGCTTTAGTTATGTATTAATTAATGGCAAGATTATAAATCATAGAAAAACTTCAATTTACTATGCATAGATAGGAAACTTCAGGTTAGCTTATGCTTATTAACTACAAATTAAACACTGTTCTTTTTCATTGATGGTAAACCCCCTGTGTACCTGGGCTTAATAAGGAAGCTCTAGAAATCCACTTTCTAATATGCAATAAAATATTAACAGGAAATAAGAACTGGTGCTGGATCTGGGAAAGTGCCTCCAAATGTCAAAACATTTTAGTAATTTCTCAAAGGGGAAAAAAAGATAGATAACCAACTGGAGATTTTACTGTATGCAAAAAATAAATTTGCCTCAGGAATGAGGTGGATCCTAAGAGCAAATTGGACAATGTCAATGTGATTGGAGTGAGAGTAGCCAGAGGCAAGAACAAGTGGGTTAACAGTTCCTATTGTAAGAAGGAGTATCTATTCTAAGAATCTTCATATAAAATCTCCTGGTAGTGAAAATGATATGAAAATGGCATAAAATTTATGCCTTGAGAATTGGTCTGTTTAAAGTTGTATCTTTCTTAATAGGGGGGACTGTCGCACATAAATCTGTAAAATGTATTTTTAGCAGAGAGGCCAAATTATTTTTTCCATCCACCCCAAGCTGTACAATTCTTTTGCCCCTACACCTCAGACTTCTGACAGTTGACTAGACATTGGTTAAAATGCAGGGAGTTGTATAAATTTGCCACTTTCAGTCAGTGAATTTGAATTTTTTTATTCTTCCATATTCAGAACACAATGGAGTCACCCAAGTAACTCGTATCATCCCAGAAGGAAACCATATCAGCTATCTCCACTGGTCTGGAACAGAGCAAGTAAGAAAAATGTTTTCTTTAAGGGACTAAGGAAAAGGAAAATATTAAAATATGAGAACATTTCAGATAAACACTCTGGGAATTTGTATTTTATGAAAAATTACTATAAAAAACTGAAGAAAGCTGTAAAATATCTCATTAATATTTTCATTAAGGTTCAAAACCACAGTTTTAGATATCACCTCACACCTATTAGAATGTCAGTCATCAAAAAGACAAGAAATAACAAGAGTGGGCAAAGATGTAGAGACAGGAGAATAATTGTACACAATTGGTAGGCGTGTAAATTAGTCACTATGAAAAAGAGTAGACATTCCTCAAAATAATAAAAAATAAAGATATCATACAATGCAGCAAATCCACTCCTGGATATTTATCTAAAGGAAATGAAAACACTACAATATATGTACTCCAATATTCATAGCATCACTATACAATAGCCCAGAGATGGAAAAAAATGTCCATCAACTGAAAACTGGGTAAAGAAGATGTTGTTCATATATACAATGGAATGTTACTCAGCCATAAAAAAGAATGAAGTCTTCCTTGCTATTTGTGACGATATGGATGGGCCTAGATTGTATCATGCTTATGAAAAGTCAGAGAAATATAAATATTGTATATTTTCACTAATATGTGGAAGATGAAAAAATAAATGAAGAAATATAACAAATAGAACAAACCAGTGGTTGCCAGAGGAGAGAAGGATAGGGTTAGAGGAGAGGTGGAATAGGTAAAGGGTATTAAGAAGTACAAACTACTAGTTACAAAATAAGTAAGTCACAGGGATGTCATGTATGTCACGTAGAATAGTAAGTCTACTATACTTCAAAAAAAATTTTTTAATACTACAGCAGCTTTGGTCACTGCTGTGGTACAGTTTCCATCCTTAGCCTCAGAATTTCCGCATGCTGTAGGCGTGGCCAAAATTAATAGAGTAATATTTCTGGGACACTACGGTAATTATTATATAATTAATGAATAAACTTTTGTAAGAAGTGTTTATTGGAAAACAAAAAAGTTCTTCTTTTCAGCATTAAAGGTAATCTGGTAGTAAATCTCAGATTAGTAACTGAGAAAGCAAGGCATTGCAATTTAAAGATAGAGAAATTTTCTCAGCAATCAATTTACAAATACTTGGTAATGTCAAGAGGGAAAAACACGTAGAAGAGATTATGGAGATAAAATATATGTAGAATACAAATCCTAAAGGAAAGAATAAAATGCAGGGATTCTGATAATTTAACCAAAGAAATGGTAGAGTAATATGGTCACAGATTTAGAAAAAACATGTATCATCAATAAAAATTAATGAATTTTTACTGGCATCTCACTGTAGCCAAAGTTTTAAAAATATATGTAATTTCTTAAATTGAAATCCAAGAAACACTTGGGAAGGTACTAGTGTAGGAGGAAAACTAATGAGGCAAATTAAAATGTTAGAAGTGACCATGCTTTCACTAATTTCATATCCTCGATGTTTTGAGGTAAAATATTATGACCCCAAAATATTACATCAAAAAAACTCAGACATGCAAAAATACAACTATATTTCTGAACTAACTTTAGTTCAGAAACGCTGGCTTGCTACCTAGTAGGCACAGTCATCTAGGTATTTCCACATAAATGAAATTCAGCTAATTTGAGCCATGGCAATATTCATAATCCTGTCACACTCCAAATAAAAGTCCCATATTTGAGTTCCCTACTGTCTTCTTCAGGGTGACTCTAACTCTACAGGAAGAAATTCATAGTAGATATGAAGGACTGTGCTGATATTTTTATTGGGGTGTGTTATACACAGATGCCCTTTGTTAATATTCTTTTCAGTGTAGACAAGAGGTTGGCCAATTTTTTTTTCTGTAAAAGGCCAGATAGTAAATATTTTTGGCTTTGTGGGCCGTATAGTCTTTGAGGCAACAACTCAGTTCTGCCATTGTAGCACAAAAGTAGCCATAGATAATAATTAAGTAAATAAATATGGCCATATTCCATTAAATTTTTATTTACAAAAACAGGAGACAGACTTGATTTGCTTCAAGGGCCATAGTTTGCTGACCTTTGACACAATAAATTCCCAGAACTCTTTCCAAAATTCTTTTAATTTAATTATTTTTACGTTAGATTTCATAGCACTGTTATCCTTGTAAGCAGTCCTTGTATTCTTAATCAGAGGTTCATGCATTATTTATGTCCACTTTGATGCCCTAACTTTCTCTGCTGAGCTCTGTTTTTCCCTCAGTTTCACCCCAAACTGTTGTATAATTTTCCAGAACATTTACCACATAGAAAATTCAGAGAGATTACTGTGCGTTTATCACTATGTGCCCATCTCTTCAAGGCTGCTGAATACCATGAGTCAAAAGTGATAAAACTGAATTGCAGATTTACTCTCCTTTCCAGTTCATGTCATTCTCAGCCACATCCCTCAAAGTTTTCCCCGTTTTGTCCCAGGAGTAACCCGAGGCAGAGTAGAATTGATTTTTATGTCCTCTTCTTCCTCTGTTTTTGCTCTTCTCTACTCTCATTATTCTAACTAGTGTCTTCCATCCCCCTCATTTTTGTATTGGTAAAGGTTTAGTTTGAGGGGAAATATGTTTTCAAATCCTTCTGCCTGATACTTTGCTTGCAATCTTGAAAATAAAGGTAAAACATGCCATCTTTTTCCTACTGGGGCAGAGAAGAAGGCTGAACACATCATTCAGTATTTCAAGACATTGGTTGATTTCCCAGGATTAACACTTCACATGTTTTTCACAAAACAGCAGCAAGACTCTGTTGACAAAACAATAAATACTAAAAAGTGTAGCAACACACCAGTATATAAGAAATACGATGGAAAAATGCCTGCCTTTCTAACCCATTTCTGAAAGCTCTGCAAGTTACTTAATTAAACATTAAAATGACAAAACAGCAAAAGACTTGCCAAAATATTCGGTTTTTAAATTGTATTTAATGCTCAAGGTTTTTTTTTTTTTTAATTTGTGTTTCAACTGAATGGCATTACCGTATTTTCTTTTTGTCAGTTCAATAATTATAATATTGCCATTGCTATAATTCTAAGAGACTCATGCTTTTACTTGTTTGTAATTTCTTGAAATGTCATTTCCATTAACCCAGCCCAGTGTTTTTCATAATGGAGTCCCAATAAATATATTGAATTTTGAATTTTAATTCCAGTTCTGTTTTTTTCCAATGAGAATTTGCCACAGACCTCTTTCAAAAGAACAGTTCAAGATCCTTTTCTACCATCTAAAGATAATAAAAATCACTTTGCAGAAGATTTTTGTGGCATTGTATTCTTGATGGAAATGGTTAATTTGTACCCATTCCCCCATTTTTCTTTTTCCTCGTTTTCTGTAAAAATAAAAATGTACTTACTCAAAAAGATAAACATTGATGAAATTTCCTGTTAGTTTCAGATAAACTGCTTTAAATTCTAGCTAATCTGAAGTTTCTTTCACAATACATTTAGTCCTTCAGCACAGTTTTAGACTATAGACACTTTTAAAAAAAAATGATTTTTAGACACTCTTTTAAAATCAGGCTTGAATGCCCAGTTTTGAAGTAAAAGTTTAATTTCCTATAAAATTCTGAAGGCTTTTCACCTGTGTGAAAGAATGACATTGAGGTTTTAGTAAATTTATTTCAGAACCCGGAGAAGACTTCATTTTCATACCTGTCACACTTGGTGATATGTAGTTTCTAATGACATTCAAAAGTTGTCATTTTGATTTATTTGTAATTTAGGAGACTCAGCTGGTTACTCTTTGGAGCTGGTTTGTTGGTTTAGAGGTGTCTTCTTGTGTGTCTAAGTGTAGAATAGTGGAAAAGCAACAAATAAAATACAGTATGTAAAATGAAGCACCAAGTACAGTCCATGGTCCGTTATTTCTCATCAGATGGTCTTTGCCTACCACTTCATTTGCCAGAACACCATTATTCTAGGCCATATATCTAGCATATTTTAATTCATTTAATTCATTTTATATATTTGAAACAGTTTTCCTAATGTCTTTCTCTGATTTTTTTGAACATTTTTTTTCTTTGTCTTTTGAGGTCCACACCTGTCGCATATGGAGGTTCCCAGGCTAGGGAGTCGAATCGGAACTACAGTTGCTGGTATAAACTACAGCCACAGCAACATGGGATCTGAGTGACATCTGTGACCTACACCACAGCTGGATCCTTAACCCAATGAGTGAGACCAGGGTCCGAACCCACATCCTCATGGATACTAGTTGGGTTTGTTAACCACTGAGTCATGACGGGAACTCCTGATTTTTTTAAATTTAAATAAAGTGTTTTACTTTAAAATAGACTTAGTTAGATTTACAGAAAAGTTGCAATGATAGTATGGAGTTCCTGTATACCATTCACCCTTTTTCCCCATTTATCATCTTACATTAATACAGTGGATTTGCCAGAATTAAGCCCGCCCCCATATAATATCATTAACTGAACTCTACTTTATTTAGATTTTAATAATTTTCACCTAATACTCTATTTCTGTGCAAGGCTCCCACCAAGGATATGACATTAGAGATCGTTACCATACCTCTTTAGCTTTTCTTGGCAATCTCAGTTTCTCAGTATTGACTTTTTTTTTTTTTTTTGCCATGCCTGTGCCATGTGGAAGTTCCCAGGCCAGGGATCGAACCCACACTGCAGCAGTGATCTGAGCCACAACAGTGACAAGGCTGAATCCTTACCAACTAGGCGACCAGGGAACTCCAAGATGGACTGATGACAATAGTTTTGAGGAGCATTGTTCAGATATTTTGTAGAATGCTATTCAAATTGAACTGGTCTGCTGTTTTTCTTATGATTAAGCTAGGATCATGGGTTTCTGGTAGGAAGACTACGAAGGTGAGGTGCCTTCTCCCTACATTTTATCAGATGTACACTCTATTAAAATGACTTATCACTGATGAAGAGACTCCTAGTCACCTGGCAGAGGTAATGTTTGCCATGTTTCTCTGCTGTACTTACTCCTCCCACTCCTGCTTTTTTCATACCCTGTCTTTTGAAAGCAAGATATGAGGTGCAGTCAAGTTAAGCTCCATCTCCTGGAACAGGCAATAGTTATATAAATGAATTAGAATTCTTATATTTGGGAGATGTGCCTCTTTCTCCCATTTATCTAGATGATTTTTTATTTATGTCAGTGTAGACACATGGAAATTTATTTTACACTATAGGTCATATTATTTGTTTATTACTCAAATTATTCCAGATTTGGGAGTTTGCTTCTTTGATGTTTCTGTGGCTCTTTGACCTACTGTTCTGATTTTTGAGCACTTCCTTACCTCTGGCATTACAAGATGCTTCATGCTCATCTTGTATATTCTTGACTCAGCCCTGTAAGCTGCCATTTGTGCAAGGAGACTTGGGTCTTTTTATCAAAAGAGACTGGAAACTAAAATCTGGGTACTGGGTGTGCTCATTGGCATAGGGCTCATTTATATCTCTGTCATAGAAAATTTCAAACATATATAAGTAGAAAAATTACTGAATCGCTCAAAATCTCTCACTCAGTTATCAGTGGCAGGAAATCTTATTTCATCTACTCCTCCCCCCATTTATCCCACATACTCCCCATGTCCAATGTCGTTGTATCTACAGAGTCTCTGCATGATACATTTTTAATATAGCCACAAGCCTATTGTCAAACTTAAAAAAATAATTCTGTAATATTTCTGAACTCCAGTTAGCATTGATAATTCTTTTTTTAGAAGAATTACAATGTTGTGCTAGTATCTGCTATATAGCATAGTGACCCAGTCTCTCTCTCTCTCACATACACACACACACACACACACATCACACACACACATACATGTATTCTTTTTCTTATGCTATCCTCCATCATATTCTATTCCAAGAGATTGTATGTAGTTCCCTGTGTTATATATGCAGTAGAACCTCATCACTTTTCCATTCTAAACATAATAGTTTGTATCTACTAACCCCAAACTCCGGGTCCATCCCACTCCCTCCCCTTGGCAACCACAAGTCTGTCTGTGAGACTATTCTGTTTTGTAGATAGGTTCATTTGTGCCATATTTTAGGTTCTGCATGTAAGTGATATCATATGGTATTTATCTTTCTGACTTACTTCACTTAGTATAAGAATCTCTAGTTTCATCCATAATGTTGCAAATTTCATTATTTTGTTCTTTTTTTTATGTCTGAGTAGTTTTCCATTGTATATTTGGACCACACAATCCATTCATCTGTTGATGGACATTTCGACTTTTTCCACGTCTTGGCTATTGTGAATAGTATAAAGTTAATTATTTTCCTCTTAAGCTTATTTAAAATGTTTAAAAATTCTGAGGTTTTACAATAGCTTCAGTCATAGTGGACAGAGGATTACGCTGCCAATCAGTTGCTTGGGCTGTTCAGTCGGGAATTAATGTCTTCAGTGACTGACAAACAAAATTTATCATTTCTAGATCAACATATTAGCATAGGTTATGTTTATCCCTGATTATAGCTGATTCTTCTGAGAACAAGAAAATGTTTATGGTGTAATTCCCATGACCAGCATGATAGAAATGTTGGATGCCTAGGATTATTTAGGAAAGGACAGAAGTGACAAAGCCTGGCCACCAGATTAGTAGATAAGAGCTGGCTGAGGGGAAAATAAGACCACAAAGTGTTTTATCCGGACCTGATGGATTAGATACTCAGCACTGCTCTACTACTGGCTGCTGTAGGCACTGTCAATATTTGTTGAATGAAATATGAATGCTTTTCATCAGAATTATGCTTTGTTTAATACTTTCTAATATTTGTCACTGGTGTTATTTTTTTCCATTAGTATTCACCTATAATGTGTAATTATTCATTCCTCTATCATTATTTTCCAATGGTATTTTCTTTTAGACACAAACAACATTCAGTTGTTATGTGGTTTTGAACCAGTTTTGAAGTCACTGACTCCTATTGATAAAAACTTATGAAAGTTACCTTTATTTCTATAACTCACAAAGATATTCCTATTATCATGTTTATTCTTACATTTCTTGCTCACTTCATATTTTACCTACATTTTTTCTATACAGCACACTTTTTCTTCTCAACCTCATATCTACCCCATATATTCTAGAAGGCTTTTTCTTCACATTTATTTTATTACAGCTTATTTGACACTTAATTTAGCCAAGTCCTATTATACTAGTATTTTGCACAAAGTCCTCAAATTTGTCTTGTTTTGATGCAATTTCCTTACTGTACTTCACAAATGCTAATTGGAATATTCTTTTTTTTTTTTTTTTTGTCTTTTTGCCTTTTATCTAGAGCCACACCCGCGGCATATGGAGGTTCCCAGGCTAGGGGTCTATCAGGAGCTGTAGCTGCCAGCCTTCACCACAGCCACAGCAACGCGGGCTCCGAGCCGCATCTGCAACCTACACCACAGCTCACGTCAACACCGGATCCTTAACCCACTGAGCAAGGGCAGGGATCGAACCCGCAACCTCATGGTTCCTAGTCGTATTCATTAACCACTGAGCCACGAAGGGAACTCTCTGCTAATTGGAATATTCTTATTTGACATATCTTTAGTTACGTCAGTGGTAATTTGGTGCTAACTTGGATTAAGTATATGTTCACCAATCATCTTCAAAGAGGAAGGTTTTATTTCTTTTCACACTCTTAAAATATAGAGTGGTCCACATGTGAAGCATCATTAATACCGCTGTTACAGAGGTGTAGAATATTTTTGACTTAGCTTGTTTGGACACTTAGTCAGTTTTCCCTTAGGTTCCTGGTTATCTTTCGGTGGGGAAAGCTCTGTTGGGGAGGTAATACACTGAAATTTCTTTCTTTCTTTTTTTTTTTTTTCTTTTCATAGCAACATCTGCAGCATATGGAAGTTCTTGGGCTAGGAGTCCAATTGGAGCTGCAGCTGCCTACATACACCATAGACACAGGAGTGCCAGATCTGAGCAACCTCTTGGACCTATACCACAGCTTGTGTCAACACCAGATACTTAACCCACTGAGCGAAGCCAGGGATCTAACTCGCATCCTCACAGACTCTATGTTGTGTTCTTAACTTGCTGAGCCACAATAGGAACTCCTGAAATTTCTTAACTACAGTGAAGCTTGATACCTGGGTAGCATTTTCTAAAAAGATAAAATTAGAGATAGAAACAAAACCATTTTAGTTTTTTTGAAAGTTTCTGTTACAGAAACTCATTTACTTTAAAAAACTGACTTGTAACAACCAAGTATTTTAAAACTAAGGCAAAGTACACATAATCGAGGTCAAAACGGTTATCTTTAAATTAGAGCACAGGTATTCAAATGGCACCGGACTGCCTTTACACTAAAACATTTCTCATTTGTTCTCTATAAGCTGTACATCATTATGTAGATAAACCACATATTCATCCCATTTCTCTTTCTCTTTGGCTCATTGGAGCCGTGAACACAACTCAGCAAAGACTTGATGGATTGAACTAAAGCCCATTTGTGTATCTATCCCAAATTCCAAAGTCTATTTCAATTCTATTCAATTTAGAAAGTACTACAAAATTTCCACTGTATGCCAATGTTCTTTTTGATACTGAAGGCAATAGAAAGATAAATATGTATAGTTCATTCTTCTATAATGTTTGTTTTAAAAATGCACATTAGTCCCAACAGGACTGATATATTAAGGAATAATGTGAGCATAAAACAGATTTTGCATTTGCTTATGCATGATTTCATCTGTGAGAAACACTAGCTGAATGCAGAAAACCACACAGTTGAATGGAGCCAGCGGATAGGAATACATAAAACACACACACTCACACACACACACACACACACACACACACACACTTCAAACATCTACCAGCTACCTCAGTTCACTAGATGTTATGATCCCCATTGATCCACATCTTGGCTTAAAACTTTTCATCCAACTTCATATAGCCCTTCTCTCAGCACTCTACAGTAACGCACAACTGGAACTGTTCTTAGAATTTGAAGATGACCTTCAGTGACTCATGTCCTTGTATTATTCCTTTCTCTTGAATGGGAGGGACATATAACTTGCTTCTAATCACTAAAACATGCCAGAGACTACATCTGTCATAATTTTGATACACTATATGGTAAGGTGAAGAAATTTTTGGATATAATCAAGGTCCCTAATCAGTTAACTTGAATGAATTTCAAGTAGAGTATTCTAGATGAGGCTTATCTAATCATGTGAGCCATTAAAAAGAGGGCTTCAAGGTCAGTGGTGGAAGAAATTATTGCTGCTCCTCTCCTGCTGTCTGTGACCAAGCAAAGAGCCACGTTGTGAGCTGCCTGTAGGGAAGTGTGGCCTCCAGGAGCTGATGTCTCTATCCCACAACCTGGAAACCTAGTCTGCTAGCACAGTAGTGGAAGAGGGCCAAAACTTTAATAGAGATTGCAACCTCAGCTGATACCTTAATTTCAGCCTGTGGGTCTCAGAGCAGAGAATCCAGCTAAGCTGTGCCTGGACCTCTGGCCCACAGAACCTCCAGATAAAAAAAATGGGCGGTACCGCAAGCCATGAAGTTTGTGGTGATTATTATGCAAGCAATAGAAAACAAATATAGGGTTTCTGATGCCCACATCCACAAACAAACCTCAGGCCACTTTCAAGGTAAAGTACAATTTAGGGGCGATATTCATATGTTTATTAATCAATTAACCATGTGTGAAAGTATGCTGCTGTTTTTATTAGGTTCCTCTCTTTTCTTAAATATGTCATTAATGAAGTTCTTAAGTGTTGTGACTCAATCCCATTTTTCCCATGAGCCCTGAGTTTTTTACTGTGCAACCACACAGCCCAGTGATTTTTAGGAATATGCATAAAATCTTATATTAGAACTGGCTGTATTTTCAATATATTTGGGGAGATACCCTTTCACAAATATTTATAATGTAAGCATCCTGTAAGATAAAAACTTTTTTCCAGTGGTATTCAACGTAGTTGCCAGATTTACCTTCAAACTCTTAAAGTAATGAACAGTTTGTGAGGCCTTCAGAAATAAAAAACAAGTCATGATAAGGCTGTTCTTTCCAGTCTCTATCCACATAAACAAGAGGCAGGTGTGAGATTTCATTTAGGAATTCTTACTCTGAGGGAACTTGTTCTAAGCTCTACTTTTTAAAAATTGAGGAACCTAATTTGTTTTCTCCTTTAGGATTATAAGTTTCTCCATTCAGTGAGTATTGGATTATAGAATATTAAATATAGAATGTATTTAAGAGTTATTTATAAAGGATTAATGAAAATCTTAAGCATTCAGTTTTCAAATACGGGGAAAATAAAACTACAAAAAAAATCTTGGAAAAAAAATTCTTAAAATCTATACCATTGCCAATCAACAGTAGTACTGATTCATTCTGTATTTATATATAACATATACCTTTTTGGTTCACACCTTCTAGTGAAGGCCCATCATTGTCTACTATTGAAGAGTAAATTGATGAAGTAAAAGAGAACCGGATTACAGTTGACATTTTCATGAACTGTTAAAATGGTAATGGTGCTTTCGTCAGGAAAGAAGAAATTGTCTCTCAACTGCATCTACATATCTTAAAATTCCCAAAAACCTACTTCAGAAAAGCTCATGTAAATATGAAACTACTTCCTAGTTTCAGTCAGACCAAAGCAAAGGTGTAGTCTGCATTTGTGTCAAGATGATGAATGGAGACACAATATATTACATCTGTTTAAATTTACTTCTGCATTCAAATTGAAAAATCGTCAACTATATATGGTGATTTTACTTATGGCATTTACGTATATGTGTATCAATATTTAAGCTGTTTTCAATACTTAGGTTTTGTATGCTTGTGGTTGATTTCTAGAGAGTTCTTTATCAGTGATTATCTTACACTTGTCCTGGGAGCCCTCCCACTGTTATGCTTCCATGACCATCTGATGCACTACTGTGTTTATAAACATAATTTATTGTTTTGGAAGGTGAATCTGTCCAAATTGAGCAAATTAAATTCCTTCTTTGGGGTTTTAAAACTTAAGGGGATTAAGAAATCTCTAAAGGCATCTCCAATATAAAAATTCCATGGCAGAAAACTTTGTTCTTCTTTATCGCTGTGATTCCTACAAGTCAAGCATCAGAGGTAATGGCTATGCCAGAGAGAAGCAGAGACAAAGATGAAATGGAAAAGACTTGATAGTAAATCACAACAATGGAAAGTACTCTTTTTCCTATGATTTGGTTTTCCAACACTCGTGCTATCTTGAGTTAATATGTTTCTCTGTCTTCTCTTCACCAGCTTACTTTGGTTTATCCCTTTGCAACCAATGGAATCCTAATTAATTAACAGTTAGAGAGGTAGCAAATTAATAAATGTAATTTAGCTTTCTCATTTGTGCTTTATGCTTTCTGAGTTTGCAAATTCAGTCTAATGTTTTGGTCTCTAGAATTTTTCAAAAAAAATTTTTTTTTGGCTTTTTAGGGCTGCACCCATGGCATATGGAAGTTCCCAGGCTAGGGATCAAATCAGAGCTGTAGCAGCACGCCTACCCCACAGCCACAGCAACGCCAGATCCGAACGGCATTTGCAACCCACACCACAGCTCACAGCAATGCCAGATCCTTAGTCCACTGAGCAAGGCCAGGGATCTAACCCACATCCTCATGGATACAAGTCAGGTTTGTCACTGCTGAGCCATGACAGGAACTCCTGATTTTTTCTAATTTATTTATTTATTTATTCATTTATTTATTGCTTTTTAAGTCCACATCCACGGCATATGGAAGTTCCCAGGCTAGGGGTTGAATCAGAGCTGTAGATGCCAGCCTATGTCACAGGTACAGCTGTGCCAGATCTAAACCACATCTGTGACCTACACCGCAGCTCACGGCAACACTAGGTCCTTAAACCACTGAGCCACTGAGTGGGGCCAGGGATCCAACCTGCATCCACATGGATACTAGTCAGATTTGTTTCCACTGCACCAGAGCAAGAAGTCCTGTATTTTTCAGTTTTAAAGCACTGAAGCACTCTCTGTAAGTATAGCAACAGTTTGAACAGGAAACAGTGAAGCTAAGCAGGTAAAAAGAGGTAAATCTCCTCTAATCTAAGTAATAAAATGTATTTTCTTATATGATTTATTACTGTGAAGGTCTTGGTCTTGAAAAACAATTACACTAAAGTGATTCAAAGAAGCTGTAATTTTATAAAACATATACCCTAAGTGCCTTTCTAAATTTCATGCTCCTAGAAGGCAGAGAACATGCCTTTCCAACTTTTATATGGCTTTACATCAAATATATAATAGTCACATGCTAAATGTTTGTTGAATTGAATAGAAGGACAGGAGCCATGTGGATATGGGAATTTGAGTTTGTGACAAAAGTCACACTTTAGGATCACACCTCATATCTGATGCTTAAAATCCTTTAAAATATTGATAAAATAAAAATTCAGTGTTAATTGGAATTCTCTATTTTGACTGTCAGTTCTCTCATTTAAAACATTAAAAGTGGTATAATGTATAATTTACTGAGTAACAGCAAAAGCCATTCCAAAGTGTTATGAATATGTTTAAACAAGTGCAGGACCAGAAGATGAGATGTAAAGACTTTTAATTTTGTGGTCTCAAGATCAAATTCTACAGTGTGCCTGTGGGTCTGACCACTACTCGCAGAGAGCTTTGAGGGTTTTTAATGCTGCAGAACAATCAGTGGTGAAAGATCAAAGACTGGAACATGGAGGGCAAATATGGGTTCCTGCATTTTAAAGGCAGTCATGCCTTAAATAATTTCAATGCATAGAATGAAGCTGCTGGCACTGCTGAGACAGGCAGCCAAAGAAGTCAACTTACCCTTCCTTTAGATGAGCAGAAAAAAAACACTATGGCCCCAAATACTGACTGTTTCTTATTTTTTCAAGCTAACTGAATAAACTTTAATCCATTTAAAGAAAGCAATGCATGTCAAAATTGCTGTTTAATTCTTAATAATTTTCCTTCACCTTTCAGCTTAACACATGAAAAAAAAATAAGCAAAGGCTATCTAAAAGCAAGTATGTGGTTCAGTCGTCTTTAATATCAATCATATTAAATCTATTTCCTGTGATTGGCTCTATACTATATTTAATTTAACATAAAATTTAGAAAGTTTTGTGACTGTAGTAGCTCTTACTTTTAGAGAGAGTTGAATATGGTTTTTATTAAGATTCCATTGCAAAAGTGGGCAGATGATCAAATTATAGATTTAGGCTTCTATTGAATATAAACTTCCTTAACGTACTATTGACTGCACATTTTAACTCAATGAGTCCATTAAAAAGCACAAGCCTACCAGATCAGCTTCTTCTACAAGCTAGAGCTCAACGCTTCAAGGTTAGGCCATAGGGTGAAGGATCAGAGATATTAATGAAAGGAAGAAAGAGGTTGTGTTTTGTAAGCTTTTCTTTGTGGATTGCTCTTATTTGTTCATTGTCTCCCCTTTGCCCTCATAGAGAGATGGCTTGGAGTCCCCTTATGCTAGGAGAGACGATCTACTTATTAAAGACCTAAATAATTAGCAAAATATGGCTTATAGGCCACATCCAGCCAGTTCCACAGTAAAACTGGCTATATTTGTTTGTTTTGAATCATCTATGACTGCTTTCATGGAGCCATGACAAGGCTGAATGGTTGCAGCAATGCTTTCATGGCCCAAAAATCTGGATTTGCATTTATTATCTGGGCATTTGCAGATAATATTGGTTGAGCCACCAGAGTTTCATTGAGGTGGAAGAAATCTAAAATAAGAATTTTAAGCTGTCTCTGCTCTAGTTCTTAGTTTTTTGCACTTTGGCCTTTCCTGTGATGTTAGGGTGAGAAAGTCTGAAAGTCCTAGTACAGACTTTAGGAAAAGTGAGAAGAGTAGACGTGCTTTTACTCTTGACATTAAGTTAAACATGCCAAGTAAGTTCTTAGACTACACATGCAGTCCAGCATAATTCAACAGGGCACAGACTGTGGGATTTTAAAAGAAAGCCCTTCTTACACAATAATGAAGTGAACATTTACTTTGCATTCCCTCCATGTAAACCCTCATGGATTGAGCATAGGACAGTCTGAACACATGTCCTCGCATCAGTGTTCTGACTAAAAAAACACATTGCTTCAAAATAAAAATCAAAGGGAACTCACGTATCCTATCTTGTGTGCTAGTTCATTCATAAAGAATAGAATGAATCTGCTTTGTAGACGAGCTCTAAAAATAAGCCAGTTGCAGTTGGAGTCCGTTTCATTTTTTTTTATTTGATTGATAGTATTTTTTTTAGAATGAAATCCAGTTTAAATTGGAGAACTACCTGAAAGGTTGGTTTTGTTTGTGGTGGTGTTTTTTTTTTTTTTTCTTTTCCTTTTTCATTTATTATCTCTCTGCAGAGAGATTGTAGATCAGTACTGTTTCGATTTCAGACTCTGTGTAATAATGTTGTAATTTCTAACAGCCAATCCACAGCAAACCCATAAAACTTGTCTTAATGGGATTTTGCCTTGAGCATCATCTGTAATTAGGTAGGGGGTTACCACTGCAACTCCATTGCTGTGATTTTTAAGTGAGTCTCTTGGGGCTCCTCTGGCCTCTGGGTTTCCAATCTTTATAGCATTCCCTGAGCATTAGGTAAGCCTCTGCTGATGCTCAGGCATGTGCTTGTGTGTCCATGTGCATGCACACATGCACACACACACACACACACACACACACCACGGTTGGTTAATATCTATCAGCAGTTCTATAATTAGTAAACGTGACTGTGCTAAGAGTTTTGTTCTTATTTTATTATTATTTTCTTTCTTTTTGCACATATTGGCTCTTTTGATGTAAGTACAACCCAATCTAGAGGCACAGAAGTAACCGCAGATGCCACACCAGAAGTGTGCTGATGACACCATCTGCTTTCTGCAATTCTCTCTTGGTCATTGATTTCTCTGAAAGATTTTCTTCGAAATAGTTGGACAATCTTATGGCATGTTGTGTGACATATGGAGTGACTTTTCACTAGTGTCTTCAGCATGCTGGAGTTGAGAAAGCAAGGGATATGGAATCAGATGGCCAGATTTAGAAGTCTGCCTTGGGTTCTTCACTGGCTAAAGTCATGTATCCTTTCTGTCCTTAGTTTCCTAATCTGTAAGATAATGACCAGTGCCGCAGAGCTGCCTAAGAGATGCTATGATAATTAACTGAGAAAACATTGTAAATTCTTGGTAAAGTATAAAGTACAATTTTTACAACAAATTAAAATTATATTTTTCTTATATTTTTCTAAAATTATTTGTTGGATGTATCAAGTTATTTTTTAAATCAGGTTGAGAAAAAGAAAGATAGCAAAACAGAGAGGCTAGTAACTGAAAGAATAGTGTTAAGACTCAAAATATATCCACATAAGATATTTGGTTCCAATTACTCTAACCTGGGAATTGATCACAGCAGTCACAGTGACTGCTATGTCATCTCCCTTTTCCCCTTGTGAATTTTACTGTGTTTATTCTTTTCCTCTTACATATTGTATACTGACTGAGGCAGAAACAGGTATCTTGAGCCATGGGGCATTACATCCAAATGTGACCATATCCCAAGTGGTTAAACTTAGCTCTAAACAGGAATTAACTGAAATCTTCAAATGTTCATACACGAGAAGGCCTTCCACAATTATTTGGGTGGTGCTAGCACTAACTGTTGAGAAACTGCTGTCTCCCACTGATAACTTTTGTTCACTCTTTCCTTGAGTAATAAAGTCTCCAATGGTATGTAGACACCAATCCATCTATATTAAAGTTCTTCCCTGTGTTTGTCATAGCTAGATGTGACCACTGTACTAAATTGTGACAAAGGACCATGAGTGGAAGTAATGGGTGGAAGGAAGGCCTTAAAGGGAGGAGCGGTACATCCCTCTTTTGTATCAGTATGTACTTTGAACCTGAGTTGTCTCATAAATACAGAAACATTTTTTTTTTAGAATAATGACAAAGTTCACTAGCAGGTCTGAAAAGCCCTGACAGCCGTTTAAAACTGACTTCTGAAAGATCTAACCAGAATTTTAAAGTAGATAAAACCATCTTTTTTTTTTTTTTTTTTTTTTTTTTTTTAGAGTGCACCTGTGGCATAAGCATATGGAAGTTTCCAAGCCAGGTGTCAAATCAGAGCTACAGCTGCCAGTCAATGCTGCAGCCACAACAACGCTGGATCCAGCCTGCATCTGCAACCTAAACCACAGCTCATGGCAATGCCAGATCCCCGATCCATTGAGCTAAGCCAGGGATAGAGCCTGCATCCTCATGGATACTAGTCAGATTCGTTTCCACTATGCCACAACAGGAACTGAATAGATGAAGGCTTTTTTTTAAATCCAAGGACTTTCTTCTTTTGGCTTTATTTTTGTAAAGTGTCACACTCGTTCAGATAGGAAAGCTGTAAGTTATTTCTGAGAGTAATAGTAGTAGAGGAAGTAAACTAATTCATGCTAATGTGTCAGAGACCACTATATTAATCCCCTGGAGTGTTTGCCCTTTGAGGAAACAAAATACATATACATGCTACACATATACGCAGACTATACAGGTATCCCTCTTTTAGAAAGTTTACTTTATGCTATTTTGCTTTTACAACAGACCTACATTGGTACTTGTTTTTCCTAACCGAAAGAAATATGAAAAATGATTTTTGCTTCTACAAAAAAGAAAATTGCTTCTTCACTTTACATCATTTTGGCTTAGTGAGAGTTTTCATAGGAACCCTCTACTTTGGAATAGCAGGGGGATAGAAATACTCCACATGTATATTTTCTCTATATACACATATATATGTGCATACGTATACACGCATACATAACGACAGGGAACTGCTTGGCTTAAAGGAGTTAATTTCAAATGATAAAAATTTACACATTCAGTTGAAGTCCATATGGAAAAATAATTCAAAATATTTGCATTTTCTTTAGTTCCTCAAATCCTAATTTTGTGAGCACAAGCCTTAGCCAATAAGATAAATAACACTGAAACCAACAGTAAGTCTACTTATGATAAATTACAATAAATTTATCTAAACAGCACATTTTGAAAATCTGTGAAATAACGTAGACTCCTTTCATATGAATATCATATCAAAGTAATCATTGTGAGTGGTCAATGAGAAAGATATGCTTTCTCAAGCAGTAGGATTGTATGTTATCCCATTTTACGGTAAACCTGATAATTACTATGTATTTAAAATGTTTTCCTATATACAAATATAGGCATTCTTTTTTTATGTTCACAGTGTTCTATGAATAGCTACTTACCCAAAGAGGTTGATCATTTTTCTATTTGTTACGGTAAGAATCAAGTTTTGCACATTTAACTACCAAGAATAATTAAATGATGATAAAAAGAATTGAAGTAGGTAAAAGGAGAGGAATGCTTATTAATTTTTAGAATTTTTTACTAAAATTAGCTTCTGGTATTAATAATTACATTCTTTCTAGGATA
Source organism: Catagonus wagneri (assembly GCA_004024745.2). Taxonomy (NCBI): domain Eukaryota; kingdom Metazoa; phylum Chordata; class Mammalia; order Artiodactyla; family Tayassuidae; genus Catagonus; species Catagonus wagneri. The sequence continues at coordinate 30,523,584 of PVHT021183519.1, forward strand.
TCATGCTTTGAAATAAAAATACGCAGGTTTTGATCCTTTGGCGTACCGGCAGTTTCCATTGTATCGATTGATGCCTATTAGATAAATCTCTCTTCAGTTGCAAGGTGTTGACAGGGTCAGAGACTGATGACTTAAATAAATAAAGAGGGAGTAAATTTCTCAGCAGAGCATTAGTGTTAGAATCAGTGACTTATCCCTGCTGGGTATTTGTTAGCTCACCCAGAAACACTAACTTTAGAGGCAGTCATGACATTTCAGGGAAAATTGATGACAAATTAACCCTTCACTGCAAATTTACACACTTTCCTACTGGAATATTGAAGGCAGAAATTTAAAATATATTGGTAATAGTCTGCTCTACTCTGTTACGCCCATGCTGAGAAATAATATCTTTAAGTCAGTGGCTGGGATGTGATAATACTCATTTGTTGCTTTACCAGTGCTCACTTTGTATCAGGACTCCAGTTTTCAAAGCAAGAGTCTACTTTAAATGGAAATAGAGAACTCTACTCAGCAGAAAAATCTCATGAGGATTTCAATAAATTTGGATTTCTGTTCTTGTTGCTCAGAGATCCTTAAAAAATGTAACTAACATTTAATATGATAAATACAGTAATTAATAAATAAAATAGTGTGCCCACATATAGTATGTATGTATGTGTGTAGACAGATAAACTAAAAATTATTTTCCAATATTGTTTATATCTGTGATAAAGTTATACAAATGCCTATGTATCAGGGATACAGAGAAAAAATAATTGATTTTGAGTTGAAAAACCTGCATTTCTATTCAATTATATGCATGACAGATGATGAAGAGTAAGTCAAAGTAACATCTTGGAATCTTAGATGTCTTATCTGTAAAACTCAAATTAGTGTACCTTTTTCAGTTATAAGACAACCACTGAGATATGCTGGTAAGCATTTAACAACCAGTTCTCCAGGCAAAAAAAAAAAAAAAAAGCAACCAACAACCTTGATCTGTAGTTGTTAAATTTTTGAGAGTATATATTCCCACCATGGCCTATTACAAGGTATCAACATAAAGTTGGTAAGGATGTACAGAATCAGATCTAACACACACCGCTTCCACTGGAAAACAGGTGAACTGTGGTGTGAATTACAAAAAGCAGGTGCTCACTAAATCTATGTTGAGTGAATGTGTGCACAAGAATATTCATGAAGGTGATCAAATGATGCAAATCACATTCTCAGTCACTAGCTATTAAACAAGGGGGAAATGGAGTTTCTAGGAAGTTCTAGTGAAAGACTCAACACTTTGGTAATTGTTTTCCCTAAATTGATATGATAGAAAAAGTGGCAAAGAACCCATGTGATGGTCATTCATTTCTGATTTTTGAAGGGATCTTTAATTAATTAATTAATTAATTTATTTATTTATTTATTTTTTGTCTTTTTGCTTTATCTAG
>PVHT021183519.1:30525113-30556148 GCA_004024745.2 Catagonus wagneri
GCTAGGGGTCTAACAGGAGCTGTAGCTGCCGGCCTTCGCCACAGCCACAGCAACGCGGGATCCGAGCCGCGTCTGCAACCTACACCACAGCTCACGGCAACGCCGGATCCTTAACCCACTGAGCAAGGCCAGGGATCGAACCCGCAACCTCATGGTTCTTAGTCGGATTCGTTAACCACTGAGCCACGAAGGGAACTCCGATCTTTAATTTAAAAAAAAAAATTGATTCGTTTATGAATCAAATAATCCTTTTAATTTATGCAGTATGCAAGATGATAGGTTTATCAAATCACTGCATATTTTAAAAATAAACTATAATACCACTTGAGTAATTCATGAATCAAAGTATCACTTATAAGCAATAAAGGAAGAAGGAAAATGCTTTTTTTTTTGAACACAACACTTGGGGGCTTTTAATTGGCTCTGCTTCATTAATATTCTCCTGAGTGTTTTCCCTCTCCAAAATTTAAAAAATATCCAATAATGAGCTTTTCATCCCAATTTGTGTTTTTTAAAAATAATTTCTGGTAAAGAAAATTTCTGTTGGCTGATGGCCGCATGTCATCAGTTCATTTCAACAGCTTTGATTTTTTTTTTCGACTAACATTCCTCAGTTCTAATTCCGACTGATTGACAAGTCCAGAGAGTACAAAGACAAGTTTTGATGTTTTAGACAAATCAAAAATGCTTCATTTGGCCTCTCTGGCAAAGTTAACTATTTGGCAAAGAATCATACTGATCATATTTTAGAAATTTAGATGAAACTGTTATGACATTTCTTAACACATTTCAAAGACAAAAGAATATAAATTTTCATAAAGATTATATCTCAAATTATAATAATTGCTTTAGAACAATTTTATTGATTATGGATCATACCATTTCATTAGAAACAGCTTCTTTATAACTGCTTTTAATTGTAGTTAAGTTTTGAGAGATGTGATTTGATACAATGGTATGTTTTCATATGTGAATTAATGAGCTAGGCTATAATGAGCTTCACTGAATAAAATGAGATACTACACTCTGAGTGACTTTGGATTTTTCTCTAACATTTTCCTTTGTTTTTTAAACAAATTGTTCAAACAACTTTGGGTTTAAAATCTAACTGGATTTTGTTTTGTTTTCTAGGAAGTGTTCATAGAATGCTATTTTGCTTGATCGTAGTTATATGCAAACAGGGAGGCTATTGTGGAAAGTTATTTTTGAAAAACATTAATCTCTTTTAGAGTACTGTAACTGAAAAGGTTAATAGGAAAAGCAAATAAAATATTTTAAATTGTTCGTGTTTTATCTATATCATAAAAGGTCTTATTTCCATCCTATGTCCTTTTTATTTTTTAAAGTGTGTACATACAGTCCTAGTTTTCTAATTTTATGAGTCCAGTCTGTATCACAGAGGATTTCAGCAAAGAAATGCCTGGGGAAGGCAAAGGAGCAAAGCATATGTAGCATTGCACTGTCTTTGTAGCAAAGTTATTCTCTATAGATCTTTCTGCGTCTATGAGGAAGATTTTGGAGGTGCTGTTGGCATCAACTGTTGTTTAAACACACCTTTGGCATTCTTACTCTATAAAATTATTTGTGTCACAGACCCTATGAGATTAATGTACTTACATATGCTAATAGCAGAAAGAACTGATTATCATCTAAGAAATTACATTCAAGAAAACTTGGGGAGTTCCCTTCATGGCTCAGCTGTTAACGAACCTGACTAGGATCCATGAAGATGGGGGTTTGATCCCTGGCCTTGCTCAGTGGCTTAAGGGTCTGGTGAGCTGTGGTGTAGGTCACAGACACGGCTTGGATCTGACATTGCTGTGGCTGTGGTATGGGCCGGCAGTTGCAGCTCCAATTTCACCCCTAGCCTGGGAACTTCCATATGCTGTAGGTGCGGCCCTAAAAAGCAAAAAAAAAAAAGAAAAAAAAAGAAAAGAAAAGAAAGAAGAAAACTTGGAATCAACCTAAATATCCTTCAACAAGGGAGGAGATGAATCACATTTCTGTACCCTCCCGTTGCCCCTTTTCCATCCTCATTCCTGGTAGGAATACCATCCTTGAGCAAAATAAGGCATCAACATTAAGTCACATGAACCGTGTTAACAAGAGTAATGTCAGTTTGTCCTAGATGTGTGCCTCGGCAGTCCTGATAGTTCATGAATGAACTGTCCTGATGAAATGGGTCAAGGGTTTACAATCTGGATGGGCCAAGGGTTTGAGCCAGGACTTGAGATTCAAAGGAGTTATACTATGAAATATAATAAGATGAAAAGAAGAAACCAAGTGTCAGAGTGAATAGATATGCAGACCAAAGACAAGGGTGAGGAAAATTGTAGTGCCTATATTAAACTAACTCAGCTAAGAATAAAAAAGCAACCACAGAGAAACAGTGTATAAATCTTTGTATTATCTCTTGGGCTCCAAGTATATTGTTAATAGGCTAGGACTGTCAGGGTTATTTCTTAGAAAGACTGTTATCTGGTGTATTCAGGTATTTCAGAGCAATCACCTAATATCTGACTGCTATCAGCATAGAAGTGGCATGAATATTACAAGGTGAAAAAATTTCCAAGCCTTTTTCCAAGTTAAAAACAGAGAAAATACAAATTAAATTTGCTTATTAAATAGATTCTTAATGAAAAATGTTACTGTTGTTTTACAAAACCAAATATGCCTAAAACTATTCCCTTGGCATTATAAAAGTCAAATTTAGTTGCAATAGACCACTCAAGTAACAAGATTCTCCTCCCCAATTGTCTTCACTGAATAGTGGGGTTATGTAACATATGTATATTTTTAATTTATATGTGCTCAAAGGAATATTTGACTGGGAACATGGAGATATGGTATTTTCATGTATTTATGACATTTGAAAACATTTAACATCTCTTCCTCAGTTTATCTATAAATCATGTTAGTAAACTGAGAAGTGCTCTTCCAGGTGTTCTCAGAATGTACTTTAGAGAACCAGGAAGGAAATTTACCAAAGAAGTAAAAGCATCTTCACCAGGAATGAAGGGATAATCAAATTTATATATTTATAAATACATAAGTCTGAATTTCTGAATTTTTTTTTTTTTTTTGCTTTTTAGGGCCACACCCATGGCATATGGAAATTTCTGGGCTAGGGGTCCAATCATCAGAGCTACAGCTGCTGACCTACAACACAGCCACAGTAACATGGTACCCAAGCCGTGTCTGTGAACTACACCACAGCTCACGACAATGCCAGATCCCCAATCCACTGAGCAAGGCCAGGGATCGAACCGACATCCTCATGGATACTAGTCGGATTTGTTTCTACTGAACCACAGTGGCAGCTCCCTGCATTCTTTAGAGACATTTATGAGTGTCTTCAGCTCGGGTATAAGAGAGGAGATGACAAATTATGGGCTTTCTACAGAAGTTACATGGGAGGTTTTTATCGGACTTTAGGACTCCTGTGAGGCCACAAAGTTTGTGGAATTTAGAAATCGCCCTGTGGAGTCAGGACTTAGATTTAAGGATTTGAAAATCTTATTCAGGTTTAGGACAGGTGCGTGCTTTGTCCAAGGTCACAGAGAGAGGAAATAGCGAGAATTTATGATGTAATGATTGTTACAAATAAAATGTAATTATCTAAAAGGGAATCTTACCTAAAATAATCACTTAATAGATTTCCTTTTATCTTGGGAAAAAGAAAGATAAAATATGCAAGTACCTGCAATTCCAAGGAAACTCTTCATAAGATAAATTAACTAGGATTCCTAAATGACACTTTTTATATTTTCCTAAGGAGAGTAGATTCAATTTAATATATATTTATTGGTCTCAGAGTAACAACTTCTTCAGTGCAGAAAAATTTGCTATGAAAATGTCACTATCATAAAATGAGTCATGTTCTATTTTAGCAGATTGAAAATGGCCCAATAAGACATGGAACAGTATTAGTGAAAATGAAGAGTCAACTGTGCAGTGCAGTTGGTGACGGAAAGAGGACCCATGATCTAATATGTATTATTAAACAACTTTGAGTAGAGTAAGAAGCAGAATTTGATTATAATGACTTTTTTAACTTAAATATCTATAAGAAACTGAAAAAAAAGACCCGCATATAGTTAATACAATCCTTTTTTAAAGTCCTGTCATGAACTTTAAGAACAAGGAGGATAGAAAAGAAAAGAAAACATTGATTCATATATGCGGAAATATTTGGGATGAAAAGTGAATTATATCAAGCAATCATATTTTGAGTGAAAATGTGTATTCTTTTACAAAGAAGCAATATTGTGGAAGACTGGATTTTAAATAAAAATCACAGCAGTGAAACTGAGTTTTTTTAACTTTTAATTCATCCAAGTATGCAGCCATGATTGTATCCAAAGCTGAGAAACTGTGGTAAGAAAATTCATATATCCTGTCATGCTTGTTTACTACTCAATTTCTTTCTTTAAAAAAAAACCTTTCTTTTAATAATAATAATTCGACTTTTTAAACTTCTACTTGATATCTCAAAAAAAGGCAGTGTCATTAAAGTAGACCGTTTTGCCATGTTTCTTAACTGTAGACAGCTTGCATCTTGACTCTGTGGGTAATGAACACGTTAGAAACTGATTATTTGCTTAAGCTTAAATAATTTTCTAAAAGATGACTGAAAGCCTTCTGGCGAGTAAATATTACAAGGAAACCACGATTCTAATTACAGTAAATGGGATTGATATAAGCAAATGTTTATAAATTAATATTTTTTTAGTCTAGTATTATCTTCATAACTTGCTACAGACTGTGTCCTCTCAAATTTGTATTTTGAAACTTAACTCTCAATGTGATGATATTTGTAGGCGAGGTCTTTGGGAGATGACTAGGTAGGTCATGAGGAGGTGGCCTTCTCAAATCTGGTTAGTGTCCTTATAAAAAAGGGCAGACATCTCCCTCCCTTCTGCCACGTAAGGACACAGTGAGAAAAGTGTGGTCCATGAACTGGAAAACAGGCTCTCATCAGATATATAATCTGCTGGTGCTTTTATCTTGGACTTCCCAGCTTCCAGAACTGTGAGAAATAAATTTCTGTCATTTCTAAGCCACCAATATATAGCAATTAGTATAGCAGCCCTAACAGATTGAGACATAACTACAAAGGCAAATTCAAATCACAACAAGTATATGAGAAATGTAGAAACTATCCTCACTTACTTGGAAAGAAGATGCCCAGTGTTTATGTGTGTTTTGAATTAAAGCTATAGCCTAGATATAAAAGCATAGGTAAGATTTTTAGTGCTTGAAGAAATCTTAGCAGGAAAATTAAAAAAAAAAAAAGCTAAAGGATCATGCACGTTTTATAAATCTCTCACTTCCTAATATTAAATGACTTAAAAAGTTATTATCTCTGAAACAATAAATCAATTTTTCATCCTTAAAATTGAGATAATTTCTGCATTGCTGGTTTCATTGAAGAAGTAAATACAACACAATTCAAAAATCCTGGTCAGTTTTGTTACAAACACAGCAGGCATGTAACAAATGTTAAATGCTTTGCTAACTCATACTACAGTAAGAATTTGGTCTCTAATCTTCAAAATTATACAATACAAAAAAGAGAAATTATTTTTTCCTATAATGTTTTATTAAAAATTTAAAATAACATCGGAAGCATCATTTAATATACATGGAATTATTTATGAGCCATTATTCAAAAAATGGCCTCTCTGCCAAATAAAGTACACCTGTCATATGCAAGTGGGAAGAGGACAAAAGACCAAGTTCCTTTCTTTGAAAAGATTGTTAATATTACCTGGAAGGCCTAAAAGAGACATGGTGAGATAACAATAAATTGATTGGAAAGATAAAAAAACTTAATTCATAAGTGTGACAGAATGATCAGTTTTGTATGAAGTGGGGCGGGATTTCGAGTTTTCCATTCCTGATCTGGGAATTTCAAGAAAATGTTGAGATTTAAGACAGAAAAATTAAATTGCTAAATGACTCTGTAAACCAAAAATCGGAAGGAATAAGAAAGTGATCAGTTGATAATAATAAATAGCAGCAGAATTAGAAGTAACAGTTATTGAATGCATTCAATGATCCTGAGGCTACAATGAAGGCTTCTCTCATTCAAGCCTCATAATATCACTGTTACCCATAATCTCCTCATTGCAGAGATGAGAAAATAATAGCTAAGGTAGATAGTACAGACACCTTGCCTAGAATTACAGATCCAGTAAACACGCTTGGATTTGAAGCCAGATTCCTCTAAGGAATGGGCCTTATAAATAAAATATAATAATATGGGAATAATGGCTTGTTTATAAAACAAGGCTTATAAAATCTCCAGTTTATCAATATATCAAAAATATTCAGTTTTAACTCAGTGTCTCATCCCATCTTATCTAATTTATGTTTCCATTTTCAAGGAATCAAATTACAGATAAAACTGAGAAAGACGTATTTACAGACAGACACACACATTTATAAAGACATTTGTACACACTCATGCATGCAAGCATACAGACACATATACACACATACAAACAGCATTCTAATTTTGAATAACCTGCTTTAGCGTGCAGCTGCCCATTAGAAAGGAGTAGCAATAAAAAGAATATGATACAACTACAAATCACAACATCATTTTAGCCTGACTTTGAAATTATGTTTTTTCTTCTTAGGCTCGAGAGAATAGGTATGTTTACACTAACTTCTCAGCAATGACCAAACAAATGAAAGGAATTTCAGTGTGATTCCTCAGTTATATATATATATCTCCTCAAATAAAAAGTATATATAAGCTCCCAAGTAACCTGATCTTCCTCTTCCTCTGTCATACCCTGCACTGGAACATATTTTTAAATCATATACTAATAGTTCACTTTTGGCAATTTTCTCCTTTTGCAGATCTTCAATCTGTTTTATTCACAACGGGATTTAGAGAAAGGAAATTTTGACTCAAGATAGAGATCCCTATACTGGGAGAGCCGCAAGTTGCATGACAATAGCAAGTAACTCCCATCACAAATCTATTCAATGACAAGAGGGATAGGGCTGTCTTTCCTTTCTTCCTGTCCTCATTACTTGCTGTTATTGTGAGTAGGAAACTTTACAGATAAAGAGAATGACAAATATACCTTGAGGCTACAGTCCCATTGTACCCATAAATCCTTTTCACCATTTAATTAGACTAGAGATGTGTGTAGCTTACATGACTGAAATTTCCTGGGTTCCTTAGGTGACAGATCCAAGTCTTTGCATTTTAATCTTTTCTCATTAAATTCTATTGGACCTATTTGCAGAGGAAATTTAATAATCTTACACTATTTAGAAACACTTTATTTTTAGGATGTCTCATCCTTTTTCATTTATCTGATTTCCATTTCCCCTGTAGAACTGGTCATAGTAATTTCATTTTGAATCAATTCCTTGGTCTGATTATGATTCTGCAGGTGTTATATAATAACTTAATAATAGTTTTTAGGCAGTTAAGTCACTAGAGCTAATTTATAGTGAAAATGCATATGGAATAATATATTGCTGCTCCACTGAATTTCAAAGGAATTCATTATGATTAATAATATTAAAATAGCAATAGGAGGAAGTAATAATGATTTGTCACAAGTTATAAGGACTCATTGAATAGTTTTAATCTTACTATATTTAAACATTGAAGTGAAAAGTAAATTCAGCAATACTCAGTAATGAGATTTGGGATTTATAATCATGCCATTAATCATAACTAGGTTTTGTAGATTTTATGGCAAAGACTACATGATATTTTGTGGATTTGATTTAAAATATTTTACTGATTTTAAATTAAGCTATCTGTGTGATATTTGAAGCCCGAGGTGATTAAGTCTTTACAAAAGCCATATTTGTTTTAAGTGATTGATGGGTTTAATTATTTCTAGTGAATATTCCATTCTTATACCTAAATCCCGATATTTCACACCATTAAAGGAAATAAAATGCTTCAGGAAAAATGAACAGTGTTTTAGCTAATAAGAACACATTAACACCCACTCTATTTCTTAGGTGTCCTTTGCTATTGGAATTAACGTTAAATCTGGGTGCATTTTAGAAAATGAGTTCAAGTAAATGAATAGTCATTGAGCTTCTGCTCTGTGGAAAAGACTTGGGATATAAGTATAAAAAACTCAGGCTGCTCACTCTCATGGAATTCCCAATAAACTAGATGCAGAGCCATATACAATTAAATATAATGCAATGTAAAACCTTCTCTCCTAGGAGCTGAAAAAAATGCAATGGGTGTGGGAAAAAAATAAAGAAGGTCATCTTGAAGGCCTCTGTGGACATGGCAATTTAGCTCATGTACATTTGAAGGAATATCCACTAAGACACTTCAGGTATTGAAATGGAATAGGTCACAAATACAACATAAACTCACATGTAAACAGCTGAGTTTAACCAAGCTTATGGCAGAAATCATTCCTATTCACAGCTTCCAAACTCCATTGAATGTAACGTAAAGGGTGTTAGTTAAGAAAATTCTATTAACGTTGAAAACTTAGAAGATGAATATTGTATTTGAATTAAAAAGTTTATAAAAATAATCTTTGCTAGATCAAAGCAATATTGGTTAATGTGCTTGAAATAATATCTGTTGAAACACAACAGATTTCTATTCAAATTTTCAGCTAATTCTTTCTACAAATGATTTAAAAAACTACACAAAATACTACATTCTGTACATACTTAAATTTGTGTTCCTATAAGAACATTTTCAATGTAAAAAAAAAAAAGGAAATATTGAGACCCGACCCAATTCTTATAAAAATTAAATAAACTTTTAAGAACAATTGTAGTTGAATGTGCTTTCAAGAAGGGACTCTGCCATAGTTATATTTTAAACCACATGAAGTCAAGAATTTTGTTTTGGAATTCTTTTGTTCATTGCCAATAAATGTGTACTGGTCAAACAAATGGAATTGTAGATAAAACATTATAAGATGGATTATATATCAAAAAGTAACCTTCAGGAGTTGCCATCGTGGCTCAGCGGTAATGAACCTGACTAGTATTCATGAGGATGCAGTTCAGTTCCTTGCCTCGCCCATGGATTAAGGATACATCTGACTTTGCACTGAGCTGTGGTGTAGGCTGAAAACTTGGCTTGTATCCCCATGTTGCCGTGGCTGTAATGTGAGCTGTGGGAGCTGCAGCTATGATTCCACCCTTAGCCTGCGAACTTCCATACGGGGCCCTAAAAAACGAAAAAAAAAAGTAACCTTCAAATACAAGTGCAACTGTTTTGAAGAAATAAATTCCTGAACATTATTCTCCCTTTCAAAATGCTAGAAGACTCTTTCTGTTCCAGTACTTCTAAGTTAGATGACTTGGTGTCTGAGTATCAGTTGTCCTTGTATTGAAGCAAAATAGGACAAGCTGATGATTTTAAATGTGCCAGTGCTGTAGTCCCTCACAAAATAAACCTTCGGTGATAAAGCAATATGGTTTTTCCACAACACTGAAAGTTATAGAACAATAATATATTGCTTCCAGAGTTTATGCTTACCTTTGAGTGAAAAATGACAAATATTTCCTAATTGGTTGAGTCATACGTTTGTATCTTTACTAATGAATACAGAATACAGTTTAGCTCTTTTATTTCCTTATAATTATAAAACTTATTACAAGGACAAGCAATAAAAGTCTCCTGAAAATATAAGATTTGGATTGTTTAATAACAATGTCCTCCACACTGTTAATGGTTTATTGATTGGGAATTAATGAAATGGTATCTAGAAGCACGTTATTCTATTTGAATGGAAGCAATTCCGACTCAAACAATTATTAGGGTTAGCTTACTCTGCGGCATATTCTCTTGCCTTCCTGGAAAGAGCTTTGTTATCACCGTTAATACTTAAGAGTAATTGAGTTATTCAGGATCTGTTTTACTCAATATCTAAATGTGCATCATTAATGAAGCTAAAATGAACTCAGGTTTCCCAGATATCAGGAAAACCTCATTGTTTTCCTGACAACATGTCTCCAAATATACCAGACAGATGCATTCACGTGCAGCCTGTTCTACTTCATTTCAACACTTTGGAGGAAGAATACATCAATATGATTTAAGAATAGATCTACATAGTAGCATTTTTTTATGTTAAGGGAAAAATAAAATAAAACAAGTAAGTCACATGTTATTTATGATGATTTTATATACATAAAATCAAGATCTACAAGATTGATGGGTCAACTGACAGATCAGCAATTCTTTAAATAATAGCTGGAAAAATTACTAGTAAAAATGCACATAAGTGAATTATTTTTACTTGTTCCAAAATTTAAAAGTAATCTTACAAGCACCAAGGAATAATAAACTAGAGTGAAGTTATAGATGTTAACTAGACTTATGTTTGTGATCATTCTGTAGTATATACAAATATTGAATCACTATGTTGTGCTCCTGAAATTAGTATAATATTATGTGTCAATTATACCTTAATTTTAAAAAAATCAATAAATAAAACAGTAATTAACAGACTAGAAATGTCTGTTCTGTGATCCTCTTTATGAATATGTGGACAATATGAATGGCAAACGTGTAAGTACAATGACCAGGATAGAAGCTGTTTTGAGTTTTGTCTTCTGCTAGTTTTAAGGGTAGCCTCTTTTCCACTCAGTTTTTTTGTTTGTTTTTGTTTTTTGTTTTTTGGGTCACACCTGCAACACATGGAACTTCCCAGGCCAGGGACAGAACTGTTGCCACAGGAATGACCGTGGGCCACTGCAGAGACAATGCCAAATACTTAACCCACTGTGACACAAGGGAAATCCCTTCATTCACTTTTTAAGACCTCCTACTTTATCCACAAACATATATCTTTTCAACTCTACTCTCCATAATGAGAAATACATCCTCAGTTAATTATAGGAAAATAGGTCACTGTACCACATTTTCTTTCTAGTCCAAATAACATTTTCTGTGCCTTTTTTTCTCACAGTAGAGGAGACATAATATAAAAATTTCATGGTAAGAAATATTGTTTTACTTAATCTGATTTAGCTTAAATAAACTTAAATTAAAAAAAGAAATATTGCTTTACTTTCTAAAATAATAAGAAAATGTATTAACTATTCAAATTTTAAATCTAACTTTAAGAATTCAAGAAGATTATTTTCAGTTCCATATATATATATACACACACACACACATATATATGTGTGTATATATATGTGTATATATATATATATATATATATATATATATATTTTTTTTAATGGTCGCATCCACAGCCTGTGGAAGTTCCCAGGCCAAGGGCTGAATCTGAACCATAGCTGAAACCTATACCACAGCTGGTGCTTGCTGGGTACTTTAACACCTTGCTCTAGCGTGCAGAACCTAACTCATGCCCCCTCGGCAACCACAGCTGCTACAGTCAGATTCTTAACCCACTGTGCCACAGTAGGAACTCGTATAATTTACCCTTTACTCTAGGGCAAACTTGGATTATCATATGCCCTTTCTGATATGTTTAAATTGATTTAACAGTATTTTAGTGTCCACTGTAGGAAAGTGAGCTCTTTTAGGAAATGACTGAATTCAACCCACTTTCTATTAACAGGATGCAAAGGCTTGAATATGAGAAACAATAATCCAATTTTCTCACAAAGGCACACAGTCATACAATTTTGCAGTGACCACTTCTCAAAATATGATCCTTATGGTATGACTTTGCTAAACAGACCATATTTCCTTCAAGAGATATAGACTTTTATTTTAATACAGCTTTAGCCTTCTTCTGTCATTAGTTCCAATTTTAACTATTTATAGCTGTAAACTTGGATACCTTCAAGATAATAAGATCAGCTTTAAAGCTTAATATAACTCACATGGTGACAAAAAGTTGTCTTGTTAACTACAAAATTCCATAGGATAAAACATTTCTCTACTCTTTCCCTTAATATGAAATTAAATAAAGAGGAGCTAACCACTTGCACCCAGTGGCTAGGCAGAGGGCCTGTGCTATAACCACAATGTCAAACTTCTTGTGAAAATCTCTTCCCCAAAATCCACAGGAATAATTTAGACAGAATCTCTTGACTGATGAAAATTTCAAATCTGACCCTGCAGTTGTCTGGGATGATGTACTGATAGATTTTCCAACTCAAAGATGAGCAACCGAGCCCTGTAATCATGGGGATGGGCAAACCCAGTGATGCACCTACCCCCACCCAGAGGAGGGAAACTTCTGGTGAGAAAATTGAATATTCTGACTGGAATTCTTTTAAGTCCCTAGTTCAGTTGGTTTCATAGTTGTGATTTTCTTTTTTTTTTTTAATTTCTCTGTGCAACATTTTATTATGAAAAATTTCAAACACAGCGAAGTTAAAAATTTTTAGTGAATACCCATATACAACCAACTTTTTACTAAACATGCTTTAGGACACAACTATCCATTTTCCCATTTCTCTGTCCACTGATTAATCCATCATATTTTTCTTTTTTTAAAAATGATTTTTATTTTTCCCATTATAGCTGGTTTACAGTGTTCTGTCAATTTTCTACTGTACAGCAAGGTAACCCAGTCACACATACATATATATATTCTTTTTCTCACATTATCATGCTCCATCATAAGTGCCTAGATATAGTTCCCAGTGCTATACGGCAGGATCTCATTGCCTATCTGGTTTCATAGTTGTTTAAATATTAAATGCCATGAGAAGTAAATTTAGCATCCATTTTCAAGGCAGATCCTTCTAGGTACAATGAGATCATGACATCCTGCCCCACATGACCGGCCTCAAGAATTTTGAATCTCACCCATGTTCTTTGTTTTATTGTAACCAAGCAAACAGATCTTGGAAAGCTCTTGTGTTTCACTGAATATAAGATTGAACTATTCCCATTACTGTTACTACACCTGGAACAAAATCATTCTTAGCGAGAAACTGGAAAGATTATTCTGTGAAGCGTCAGGTAGTACCAGGTAAGTTGGTACTTTACCGGCCAATTGGTCTCTATTGAAACTACTTACCTCTGCCATTGTAGCATGGAAGCAGCCATAAATGATAAGTAACTTAAAAGGCATGGTTGTGTTCCACTTTGCATATATGTATTTACAAAAACAGACTATGGGCTGGATTTGGCCTACATATTTTCTGACTCAGACCTAACAAACCTCAAAAGCTTGCTGTTACTTTCTTGATCAACTAACGGGATCTGAGGAAATCTTACCACTCATGTCAACTATTACAGTCCCCTTTTGATATTTTTATCTCTGGGTTCAAGAGCTCAAAACTTGAGTCTATAAGGGTCTCAGAATCTCTTCCCTACCAAGTTTCTATAGCAGTCAGGGTTTCAACTTAACCAAAGCTTCTGTATCAGACAGTTGATATATGCGAAGCAGGAGGACATGGCAGTATGAGAAGAGTCCACTTAGGTGGAGAAACGCAAGACACACCTGAAGATTCAGTTAAAAAATAAACACTATTTTATCATTTAAATTAGTAGTTCTAAAACCTTAGCAAGTGTAAGAATTACCTGAGATTCTTACTTCTAAAATTGCAGTCACCAAGATCCCATCCCCCAGACACTGAAGTTCGTTACTTAAAAAAAAAAACCTGAGTTGTTATCGAGCCACCCAAGTAACTTGAATATACACAGAGTACACTTTGGGAGTTATTACCTAGTCACCAAAACCGACTGAATATGTAGAAAATGTCAGAAAACACATCAAATGCTTTGGAAACACAAGAAGATTCTAGTTCTTAAGGATTATCCTGTCACTGAAACAAAGACAGATAGTCCCAGTCATGGGGTGCTACATGCAGGAGATAAGTCCTGTTGACTGCTAAGAGAACCACTTGGACAAAGAGAAGGGGTAGAAAAACTTAAAATATCAAGTATCTTTTCAGACCACATTGAAATGAAACTAGGAATCAACTACAGAAAGAAAAATGAGAAAGGATAAACACTTGGAAACTAAACAACATGATAATAAAAAAGCAAGAGTTCAGGGATGAAATCAAATAAGAAATCAGAAAATACCTTGAGACAAACAAGAATGAAAGCAGAACTTTACAAAATCTACGAAATAGAAAAGATCAGTGAAACCAAGAGCTCTTTTATTTGAAAGATAAACGAAACTGAAAAACCTTTAGTGAGACTCACCAAGAAGGTAGAGATCCCAAATACACAAAATAAAAAATGAAAGAGGAGAAATAACAACTAGTATCACAGAAATAGAAAAATCATAAGAGAATAATATGAACAGTTTGCCAACAAATTGGATAACTTAGAAGAAATGGACAAATTTCCAGAAGCATACAACCTGCCAAGATTGAATTAAGAAGAAACACAGTTTGAAAAGTTACTTTACTTATTTTTGTAACAGACTATGAGTATAGACATTGTGGGAAATTGACCAAATTTATGTCAGAACCTTAAATATCCTGGGCTTCTTTTCTGTAGCACACGATTCTTTTCTGTATCACATGATTTCTAGCTGCAGATCAAATATGCGCATGGCAGTTTCTTTTACCCTTGCCATCCTTAATTTGGTTTCTTTCCAAATTTCCTTTTTTGCAGCCTTGACTTTCTTTCTTCAATCCTTAAAACTTCGGTTAAATATTGAAGTAAAGGAATAAAATAATTGTAGTTCTTGTTTCAACTTAGGTCATCTTTGCAATTACCCATCTTATCAATGAAGTCCTTCGAATCTGTGGGCATAGTATTTCTGGTTTTCTGAGATTTTTCTCCTTGATATAGTTCATATACATTGGGGATAGCCATGCCATCCTAAATACATGTGTTTATGTTGACTGTAAGCCCTACAACAGCCTTCTGTAATATCTATTATAACTTCATTTTATGGATGATTGAACTGAGGCTGAAAGTGATAAACAATTTGTATAAGGAAGGACACACACTGAGGGGTTGAATGTGATTTTGACATCACTTCAAAAAACTAGCTGGTATTTGAAAGAGAATAACCAAATTAAAATATCTGAGAGGACAGTTTTGTAAAAGACTGCAGAAGATCAGCTACTTACAAAGATTTTAATACAAAGTAGCATATATTGGGGATAAACAGGTGGTGACATTTATAATTGCTGTACACATATTATCTTTTTTGATTATGTTACTTTCCACTTTTCCACTTCTTCTCTTCCACCTTTCAATTTTTGGTTGGTTATATAAAAATTCTCTAGACTAATAAATCATATATATATATTTATAAAGAAGTCTAATTAAGATATTCAGAATTTTACAAACAACTGACAAGAGAGTATTTTCCCTCTAGGGGAAGGACTGGATCTGAAATATAGAACTTGTGAACTAAAGTGACTTTCACTGTTCCCATTTTTTTTTAACATATGAATATATTACCTTTTTAAAATCAAAATAAGTAAAATAAATCTATGAACAAATGCATAGTAATATCATGAAAAAAATGTGTTGAATGATTTTTTAGCATAATATAAAATAAATAGCAATAGGCAAGAAATCTAAAAAATGACAAGTATGAAATGAGAAATCCCAGAAAGTACTGCAGGTTTCTCATTCAATACATAAAGACAGAAATGATTTTAATGCTGCTTGATCACTATCAGAGCGTTTAAAAAAAAAAAAAAAGAACCTCAAACTTTCCAATACATTTTTCAATGCCATCATGACTCTGAAAACAAAAGTTGATTAAAAACTAAGGTATATAGGGAGTTCCTATTGTGGCTCAGAGGGTTAAGAATATGACTAGTACCAATGAAGATGTGGGTTCAATCCCTGACCTCACTCACTGGGTTAAGGATCTGGCCTGCCGCAAGCTGCAGCATAGGTTGCAGATACAGCATAGGTTGCAGATACACTCAGATGTGATATTGCTGTGGCTGAGGTGTAAACCAGCAACTGCAGCTCTGATTTGACTCCTAGCTGGGGGACTTGCATATGCCACAGGTTTGGCCCTAAAAAAAAAAATATATATATGCACACATATACACACACACACATATATATACACACACACACACATATAGTATTGCATATATATTATATATATGCATTATATAGTATATGTACATTATATATTATATATACATTATATACTGTATATATAGTGTATATATACAGACACATATACATACCCTCAATTCAATCACAATCAGAGATATAAATGAAAAATCAAATTTAGAATTCTAAAAAGATCCTTGCAATATATTAAAATATGACACATTGTCCATTTATTATTTTTGGAATGCAAAAATACTTCAGTATAGACATTACTTAATAGATCAAAGAATAAAAATTCCAATATGATTATCTTAACTTGATGTAAAAAATACTTAAAAATTCAGTTATCATTATTGAGAGAACAATTATTACTAAAGGCAAATTTTAAAATATATATAATTAACATGATAATTATTTACATTACACATCAGGAATTGACATTATATTAAGCTGCAAAACCTTAGATATTTTCTTCTAAACTCAAGGTTATAGTGATCTTAGTAGCCATTACTCTGAAAGGCATAGCCAATGCATAACACCATGACAAAGATGGAAGCATACATTTTGGAAGAGGAAAAAATAATAACCCAGAAATCAAGACTCATATCTGTATCCACCCAAAAAATGATATTTTATAAAAATATGTATTTTTATATTTAAATAATTATTACGCTTTATTACAAATTATACTTTTGTTTTAAATTGACTTTCAAAATATGATAAAACTATTACAAATATAAATGATATAGCTTTTTGGATGAGAGAAATAATTTTAGTCAACAAATATCAGGTAAAATTTCATGGAAGTAGTTAGCAATAATCTGGAATTTAAGAATAATCCCAGTAAGCAAAATAACATAAATGACTATAGATGTGAACAGAATAGCAATTCAATTTAGTTGGGAGTAGAGGAGGATAGTAACATTTTAAGCAGTAAACAATCCAACTAGTCATATACTTATGATTTTTAGTTGTTCTATATATAATCTGTGTTGCCTTGACTATATACATGAGGTGATTGAAGGAAATAAATGTATGCTAAATTCCAGATTTACTGAACAGTATATTTCTATAATATCCAAAGTCTGGTTTCCCTCTGATCTTTCTGTATTATCCTCAAATAAGAACTGTGACTCATAACATTTTCCCCTGTGCTTCAATCAATTCCATAATGCTGTAGGCATTTATACCACCTATCATATATTTAAATTGTTTGATATATTGAAGACCAAATAAATTCATGATTTTATAAAGGCCTGAATAATACAAATATTAGAAAAGAAAAAAGATCTGAAATTAATGATCCAAGTTTCTCTTATTTTTAATGTTCTTTGAATAAGTATGTATTAATTAAGTAAATTGACAATAACTAATAATCTTTTCTACCAAATATTTAAGGAGGAAATTATACCAAGTCCGCAATCTACTTCAGCAAACAGAAGAGAGACCACTTTCTTATGCTTCTTTTTCTCCTTCTTTCTTTCTTTCCTTTTTTTTTTTTAAGCCATACCCACAGCATACAAAAGTTCCCAGGCTAGGGATCACAACTGATGGCACCTTAGTAACCTTAGCCACAGTACTGACAAAACTCCAGATCCTTAATCGGCTGAGCTACCAGGAAATTCCCCTAATGGATTCTATGAGGTTAGTATTATCCTAACATAAAAACCAAAGTAAGATATTCCAAAAAAAGAAAAACTCCAGAACAATATCTCTCATGAACACAGATGCAGACATTCTCAATAAAATATTAGCAAACGAAATTAGTATATAAAAATAATTATACCTCAGGACCAAGTGGTATGAACTTCAACTATACAAAGCTGGTTGAAGGTTTGGAAATCAATTAGGATAAACTAGCATGTCCATAGAATAAAAAAGAAGAAGTGTAAATAGATTAAATTTCTATGTGTTACCTTGGGCCTATGTAAAGAAACAGTTTTCATGATGTAGAATCTGAAATAAATGTATATTCACATGCTTAGCTTTTAGAATTTATCATTTTACAAAATGAAAATTGTTATTCGAACCTAATTTGACTTCCTTGTATTTGAACTCACATTAGTAATGCTTGACCCTCTCACGTAAACATGTCAAATAAATACTGTAATACATTATAACTATAAAATACATAGTACCTGAAAAATTTTTATAAGCAAAAATATCTGATATAACGTCATTACATGAATTATTCTTGCTCACTTAGGACTAAATAATAAACTGTGCAATTATAGAAGTAGTAATCGTCATCTCTATATGTCCCTATATGTATATCTGTAAAGTGGAAACAGTATCTAAAGTTGCTTTTGTACAACAGCATGTTTTTAGGGATGGCTGGAGTTGATACCCACAGTCCAGCTTCAAAACCAAACTGCCAAGTGGTTTCCCAGAACTCAGCCCAGTAGAGAGCAGCCCCAAGTTATCCTGGCTATAAATATTTTGAACTTAAAATTGCATTGCAAACAAAAAAGGAGAAGAGTGAGGAGAAGAAAAGCAAAGGAGGAGAAAGGAAGAGCAGCAGATGAAATAGAAGGAGGAGGCCGCTGAGAATTGAGGGGGAGGGAGGGAGAGCAGAGGAGAAAAAGGAGAAAGGAGGTTGAAAGATTGAGCTGGGTAGTAATTGGAAGTATCTCGGTATATGTTGTGTTTTTTCTCTCCAGAGCCTGCCCTCATGTTTCTGATTCACTTGGTAGTACAAGGTGGGGGCCGGGGGGACACACACAACATTGCATCATTTTCAGAAGCTTCCAAACTTGTCTCTTTCACATCTAAAAAACAAACAAGCAAACACATGCAAGAAAATCTAACTTCATATCTTCCATTTTAAAAACTGTTTATTCTCTCCTTCTTCCTTTGTAACGAATTTCCTGGTAAAGTTGCCACTTTCTCCACTTTTACTTCTCCATTTTACTAGACTCTTGCTCCATCAAATTTGCTCTACAGAAAACAGAAGTATCAGCTTTAAACAACAATCTAATTACTGTTTCCAATGTATATTTTTTCGATTCATAGACAATATTTTATAGTTTGACATTGCCGATGAATCCTTTTTGAAGATTCTTAGTAATATCATCTGCTAGTTTTCCTCCTCCTTCTCCACCTACTTTTCAACTTACCATCACTGGGTTTCTTTTTTCACCTGGGTCCTTAAATATTCCCCCAATATACCTACCCAGCCTTCTCAATTTTTGTTCTAACACATTTCTTTGCATAATAACATCCATAGTTTTGGCTTTTACCACTACCAACCTACCCAGCTATTTGTCAAATGAATGAATTTGTAAATGAATTAACTGGCTCCCAAGCCCCTACATCTATCACATAACATCTGTGAATTTCCTAACCCAGATATTTAACCTTCTTCTGGATATCTCCACTACCTTGCCCACTATCCTCTCCTTTCAGAATGAATCCTTCTCCTTGCATTTTACCATTCTCAGGAGAGGCCCAACCATCTACTTATTTGACCAATTTGATAGCAAGGACTTATTTCAGACATCTTCCTCCCTCTTATGCTCTAAATTCAGTTGGTCTGAAAGTTTCCCAGATTTTATCCCCTAAATGTGTCTCTGATATTTTCCTCTCTAGTTGCATGGTCTCTATCAATTCAGACTCTAATAACATCATATAGAGTTCCGCCTGCTCATCCATTCGGTTTAATCTTTCAGTGTGACAATTTTGATCATGTCACTTCCAACATAGGCCATTTAATTTCTCCTTAACAAATTTTAATCTCTAATATTATTGGAATGTGGGCATGGGTCCTTTTTGAACTCCTGCCCATTTCCTTTTCAATCTTCTTAAATAATCTTTTCATCACTTAACCCATGTTCTACCACACAGAATAATTTGCAATTCATCGCACTGGCCATGGTTAAAAAAATTGCTCCTTTGCCCATGACAGTTCTTAGAATATCCTTTATTTTCAGGTATTTATATAATTTTGTCAAATTCCTACTAATTCTTTAAGGCTTACAATCTATTTCATTTCCTTTGAGAAGGTTTCCCTAGTTTTAAAAATATAACGCCTTGTGAATACTGACATTATAATGCTCATTACATTTTCCCCTGGATATTGGACTCCATATGATCCTATGTCCTATATGCACTTCTGTTCCTAGCAATTGGCTCAGTGCCTGATGCATTGTAGTTGTTCAACAAATACGAAGACAAATGAAGGTTGACTGAGAACTGGCAGGTCAGTGTCATCTACTCATTTGATTAAGAAGGCAATAAGGGATGATTAAAAGATTAAAGAAGTAAGTAAGCAAACTAAAGAAACTCAAATATCCCTTACATGATTCATCTATCTGTCGTCAACGTTTTGGCACATATTCAGGCATTAATCTATGAAAACCTTGTGTAAGAAAAAATGTAGTTCACAAGGCATGTGTAAAAACCTTAATTCACTAACAATAATGAGATAAATATAAATTAAAACAGCACTGGGAACTCTTTAAAGGGAAAATCAAATCTGGCAATGAATCTAAAATAGAATAATATATAGTGTTGCTGAAATGTACCTATAAATGTATATAAAGTATACAGAATTAATCTTTCCCTTTTGCATGCTCCGTCTTCTCCCTCCTCTCCATATCTATGTATGGATTTACCTATCTACCTATCTTTCTCTTGCATTTGTGTATGTATGTGTGAATGTATATATGTATATGCATTTGTGCATGTGTATTTATAGCCTCAGTTTAGGCTCCTGTCCTGTTATTCAGAGTTCAAAGCCTTCTGCTCAGCAAAGGACTTAAATGGATCCCCCACCTCATCGATTTGTGGCTTCTTTTTAAAGATCTCACAATCCCAGAGATTTGATGTCAATGTATTAAATCAAAACTGAGCTCCTCCTGTCAGTGCCTAGGGAGCTGTCGATTACCTTGTAGCCATTTAGCCTTTGCTAATTGCAAAATAAAGAGACTGCTGCCCTTATTGTCCTCCCGAAGGACTTCGCTCTCATCTATACATTATTCCCAAAGTTTTGCTATTATCTGTTTCAGTTTTTAAAGTTGAAGGAACCTGAGTTTTTTTTTAGAACTTATGAACATGTATATATAGGAACGATTTTCAGTCCTCTTTTAAAGATACCCTTTCCCATGTCAGCAATCCACCTAACAGTGAATTAGCCTCTTGTGAGAATGGATTAGGTGCTGAAGGAGTAGTAACATAGACCTTGCTTCTTACCTAGTATTCAGCAAATTAAACCTTACTCTATTTTGAAGAAGTCCTGGTGTCCTCTCTCTCTCTTTCTCTCTCTCTCTCTCGTTTTTTGTTCATTTTTTTTTGTTTTGTTTTGCTTTTTTTTTTTTTTTTGGCTTCTGCCCTCCCTGATTCCAGCTGGTACCAGATACAGAGAAGCAAAAATTCATCAAAATGATGTTTTTAGTATTTGATTCAATCCAGGAGCAGGTATTCCAGAATTCCTCCAAGAAACACAGCTCTAGAAAATTGTCAGTACAACTCTAAATATAGAGAAAATTTAAGCCATTCAGGTAGACATAAGGATAGCTAGAAAAAGGTCACATTCTGAATAAAACTTATTTTCCATATAGTAACAAAATTTTCTAACAGCAATAAAACACCATGACAATTAAATAATAAAAAGAGAAACACTAGTAATAATATAATAATAATGGTATAAATGATATTGGTAATGAATTTGAGCATTTATTGCATTCTTAACCTATATTATGTACCATTTGTCACTAGTGTTTAGCTACAATGTCTTCATTGTATCTCAGAACAAATGAAAAAGTTGAAATTTCTATCTCTGTATTTTTAAAAAGATAAGAAATTGGGAATTAGAGAAAATTAATTGTTGACCCAAATTCTCAAATGCACCATTCCTGGTATGTCTTCTTCAAAATATGTCTGTTCTGCTGGAACTAAAATAACTTACATATGACTTCAAATCAGAAGCAATCTTATAAACAAACAACTCGTACAACTCAACAAGAAAACAAACAACCCAATCAAAAAATAGGTAGAAGACCTCAATAGGCATTTCCCAAAAGAAGATGTACAGATGGCCATCAGGTACATGAAAAAAATGCTGAACATCACTAATTTTAGAGAAATGCAAATCAAAACAACAAAGACGTACCACCTCACACCAGTTGGAGTGGCCATCGCTAACAAGTCAACAAACAACCAATGCTGGAGAGGATGTGGAGAAAAGAGAACCCTCATTCACTGTTGGTGGGAATGTAAATTGGTAAAACCACTATGGAAAACAGTATGGAAGTACCTCAGAAACCTAAATATAGAACTACCATGTGATCCAGCAATCCCATTCCTGGGCATATATCCAAACAAAACTTTCGTTGAAATAGATACGCACACCTATATGTTCATCACAGCACTATTCACAGTAGCCAAGACATGGAAACAACCTAAATGTCCATCAACAGATGAAAGGATTAAGAAGATGTGGTACATATATACAATGGAATATTATTCAGCCACAAAAATGACAAAATAATGCCATTTTCAGCAACATGGATGGAACTAGAGACTCTCGTACTGATTGAAGCAAGTCAGACAAAGACAAATACCATATGATATCACTTATATGTGGAGTCTAAAGTATGACACAAATGATCTATCTGTAAAACAAAAACAGATCATGGACATGGAGGGCAGACTTGTGTTCGCCGGGGTGGGCAGGGGGGAGAGAGGGGGACTGACGGGAAATTTGGGGTTGGTAGATGCCGACTGTTACATTTAGAATGGTTGGGTGATGGGGTCCTGCTGTACAGCACAAAGAACTATATCTAATGTCTTGGGTGAGAACCTGATGGAAAATTAAAAAAAAAAAAAAGGATATATATGAGTGGTGGGTCACTTTGCTGTACAACAGAAATTAAGGGAACATTGTAAATCAACAATATTTTAATAAAAATTTAAAATATTAAAAATTAAAAAAAATCCCTGAGAAGCAAATGTACACATTCAACAAATACACCATGGTGCCTACTTAATTCCTAGAAAAAAGTGATGTATTTTACACTGTCCAATTCCAAAGGTCTTTTCTTCTCCTAGCACTCACGACACTAAGAGTATTGTAGAATGAGGGAAAAATGTTTACTTATTACAAATTCCCAAATGCCCTTTTTTTGGTTTTCTTTCATATTAAAATAATAAGGAAATTGGTCTAGGTCCTTACGTTACAAGTACACTATTGAGTCATGAGAAGTTATACAAATTCAGCACTATTCATGGCATAGTATATGAGTATTATAAATATTACAGAATAACTATTATCCTTAGCTCAATGACTTCTGAAAAATAATTAGTTTGCATTATGAAACCTGTAATTTCTCACAAGAGGAAAATACCCTGAAGTAATTTCACACCATCTTTCACATATGTTCTGCCAAAAGTTATATAAAGCCAAACCTCACAGCCTAAAGCTGTAGCAACGTAATTAGATTTCTATTTTACAACTGAATATGCTGACTTCATTGGAAGGTATTTAAAGATATATTTTGCTTATTATGCCAAAATGTCACATTTAGAGGTTGAAAAGTTGAGTTACAATTAATTGTACTGTTTCAGGGAATAACTTTGAGACAAGAGCTGTATGGAGTTACCATTGAGATGGTAAATGAGGCCCACTTAAGTCTCAGGATCATTGATTTATTTGCTCTTTAGAACCAACCCCTTTATTCAAAGTTTCTTGAACACTTATAGAACAGAAAACCAGCAGTACAAACTAGCACTTAGGGCAGCTAGAGAATTTGATGGTCCAAATTTCCAAGATCTTTGAGCTGGACCAGAGCAGCATTCCCTGTGGTGGGGTTGATGTGAAAGGAGAAAGCGGCTGCATATGGAGTTTATTCTGAGACAGATAAAACTGACTACCAGTAGCACTTTCTCAAAGTCTCTAGTGAGGATCAGCTGTATCTGTGTGCATTTATTTGTGTATTTATTGAAACCCCACGTTGTCACTCAGTCTACCCAAATCAGAATGCCTTGAGTTGAAGTCCTGGAATATGCACTTTGTTTAGCTCCACAGTCAATTCTGAATGCACACTGAAGTCTGACAACCATTGATCCCTACAGTTTGGTGACAGGCAATTGATGAAGGGAAAAGAGGTGATTAATGGGTGCTACCTCCCAAAAAGTATATCAGTTGAATTTCATTAGGAAGGCCAATCACTGACTCAGGGGAACTGGGGGAGATTCAGACAGGTAATTAGCACCAAAGGTATCTGTCAGGTGGACCAGGAACAGGGCTCCAGATTCAGGTTTGGGTAGAGTTTTGATCTTAAGAAGAAATAGTTATTAGCGTAGCTCCTTGTTTAAGGGATATCAGTGCAAACTTGGATAGCAAAGAAGGAACAAGGAGTCAGCTTGGAATTGAAAACATTGGGCCAGAGTTTAACTGTATTAGCTGTTTTTAAATGTATTTAGAAAGGCATTCGATCATTCAATTGTGGAGTTATTTTTCAAAGTTCTATTAACCTCAGAAAAGAATGGAAAATAACATCTCTCCCTCCAGATACACATGGATAAAACGGAGACCAAAAAAATCAATAAGATTTAAATTGTAATGAAAATTTATTAATTTACTTTTTTGTAAAATGAGGACTGATGATTATAGTGATAGTATTATATTTCATCCCACAAAACATGCTGTTTCATTGATTAGCAAGGGAGCAGAAGTCTATGTTGCGGGGGGAGGGGCCTCATTTTTTCTTTTGTGGTCTTCATTTAAAATGCAGCGTAGAATCTGTTTGTTACTCTAGCATTTTCCCACTCCAGAAAAAAAAAAAAAAACTCAACCACTTTCAATATATTTTTCCCCAGAAGAATTTGTCAGTAAAAACGAGGGTATTTCCCTGAAAATCCTGGTCAGAGCTCTTCATCCAATTAGATGCAAGAGATCTGGGGAAGATGAAGCTAAGAGAAAGTAACAGAGTATGTCAGCGTGGACAACACCCACTGTGAGCCTCTCAGTAGAAAGGAATTCTTTTCCTCCTGACACATACAAGCTCCTAATTAATAACACTCTGAAGAAACCAGTCGCTCTCAGGCTCCTATATATTGTGCATCATTCATTCATTCAAGACTTTTTTTAACCTCCTTCTGTGTGCCATGTCTCACGAATAAGACTGTTGATGTCCCTAACTTCATGGCATTTTGAAACCCTGATGTCCAGCTTTGTGTCTGAATTATGTCACCTCTCATGAAAAATATTTGCCATAAAAATATAAAATTAGTATGATGAAAGGATTTTCTAGAGTTGCTTCTGTGTTTCCATTTCCTGCTTTCTTTTTAAAAGGTAAGCCAGAATATTGGGTAAAGATTTTTTTCTAATAAATTTGACAAGTTTTGAACAGATTAAAATGAGAAGGCTTTCCATGATATTAAAACCACGAAATCAGGTTTAGACCCCCTGAGATGGATGGCAAACACATCAGGTGAAAAATAAGTTAATTTTATTGCATAAAAAGTAGTATATTTGATGGCAGTTGGAAGGAAAATGACAAATTGACAAAGAATGGATTAAAAGATCAGTGACATTGAATTAGCATATGATTTCTATAATCTTAAAATCATAAAGTAAATGATTAAATGTCTTGAAAGTATTAATTAATTACAAAGTGTCCCATGTAGCACTACAAGTTCCTTCATTTTATTATGTTTATGTAATAGAGGAATACTACTTGTCCCAACATCAGTTACATTGAATTGCTTAGTTTTAATTGATTTTTAAAATATTAAGCAGAAGCAATGTTTTCTCAGAAGTTTTAGCTCTCTACTGAATAATACAGCAAATACATGTCATATTTGACATGCGTAATCTCCTGAAGGTAGATATGTTATTTACTTTTTCCAAGTTTTCAGATGGGAAGAAGTCTTCACTGGTATCTGGAACACTCTGCCCAGGAAAATACTACCTTTCCTGTGAGACCCAGTGGAACTGCAGACTATATCGCTTCTGATGGGCTCTAATATATAGGTTTGAAGGTAAGGCTCATTTCTATTCTGTCAGTGCTAATACAACCAGATAACCCATTTATGCAATTTTCTACCTTTCTACAAGATGGATGAGTTAGTTTAATGTCTAAAAGATGACGAAATGAAATATAGAGGTCTGGACAGAACAGAATAACCTGGGTAGCACATACAATTCCTAGCCTCTGTCAGTCCTCCGCCATCATTTGTCATTCATTCAACTACTAATTCTCACAGTTGAAATTATATGTCATGGAATAAATGTGACAGAAAGTTACTTTTCAGCTTTTCTTAAATAAAGGATCAATGAAACATGCCTTAAGAAAAAAAATGCATCTGGTATTTCTTGTCATGTTCACATTTTCAGGGTGGAGGAAAATGTACTTTCCAAAGTAGCACTGTTAAGAACACAGTGCGTAGGGAGAATAATTTCCCGTTCTCTAGGAAATGGTCTTGTTATTTCCTGAGATAAACTAAAGGCACATTTTCTAATGCCAAATCATACGGTTATATATATATTTAATGTATCTGTATTTTTTATTCTGAGATACCATAGCATTAACAATGACTTAATAGATTTTAAGACATATTTTTAATATTGTCACTCCTAAAAGTTAAAAAAATTTGAGTTAGAAGCATTTATCTTAAGAACACTAGAAAATCTGAAGATAACAAATGATTGTATTATTACTACATTGTAATATTGTAATATTACAATATTGTAATATTAACTAAATCCTCACTATGTCTGTAAACTTGTACTAAATAAGATGATGGAGTTACTCGTGTGATACACATAAGCGCAAAATGAAAATGAAGATTAAGCCCAGAGAATGATCCAGTGGTATATCTACACTTATGTTTCCAGTAAAAGTGTAATTTCAAAAGAGTACAAAGAATAGATTTTTCAGTAAATTGTGTTAGGATTTGCAAGGAAATTTGATCATATTTTAGAGAATAAAGATAAATTTATACTTCAAAATACTAATTTTAGAAATTTAATTTTCCAAAAATATTTCTGGAGTATATTCAACAATATATTATAGAAGTTCTCAAAATGTACATACTTTTATATTTTAAAAACATTAATACTTTTTTAATCTAGGGAAATCATAAGTGGCATGCAGAAACAGTTATGCACAACAATAATCATGTTGACATGTGATTTTAAAATATTTTTTCTTTTATATGCTTTATACAATTCCTAGCATTCAAAATTGAGAAACAGAGTGGCCTTTTTGAGAGCAACTTGCTATTTACGTACCACATAAACCATGTACAGATGTATACTGATAAATGGTTACCAAAGAAACAAACAAACAAACAAGCAAACAAAAACCAACAAAAAAGCCCTAATTGCTAGCACTGGCTGATTACTATGGTGTAAAAACTCCCACCATGATGGGTTTTAAACCACCAGCATAACACTATGGTGGTAGAGACAGAAAGAGATTGGCCCTGTTTTTGAGCTGGTACTAGCACACAACTGAACTCAAGAAAAAAAAAGTAGCATATCAGAGGCTCAGGGAACTCACCATTTTTTAGGCTAATCAAGTCTCCCTTTCTTATAGTGATTTCCTAGTCTGGAACCCTCTTCATCACGCCTGTGGTGAGAAACTCTTGATTCCACATCCCTTGACATTCTTAATGGTATCAGAAAATATCCTTTTTTTAAAAAACAACATGTTATACTAATCCTCTATACCTATCCTCCATTTTACTCACCTTCTCTTGGGAATAATATGTGATCCTTAATTTTTGATAGTTAAGTATAAACACCCATAAATTTACCTGCCTGGTGGCAATCACAATTTCCTGCATAGAGTTCACACAGAATTTTCATTTTATTGCAAATTAATTCTGAAAGATTGCAAGTATTTTCTTAATCTCAATAAAAACTAAAATTTCAGTAGGCACGTAGAGCATGAATTCACCACAGTCATCCACACTTGAATCAGCTGTCTGCTGATTTTCAAAATTTCTGGGGCTGCCTTTCATTGCCCAAGGCACAGATACAATAACCATCCCAAACTGTTATTGGATTCCTAGGTCCTCACAGACATAACTCACATAAAGTTTTATTTCTTTTGGAATATTGATATTGTTGAGATGAGAAATATGACATTTCATTCTTCTTGATATAATGGTTGTCAATTGGTGATTCTTTATTATATTTCAGTCATGAACAATCAATCTAAAGCACAGGAAATGTGTTTTCTCTTTCAAAAATCTAAGAAAACAAATAAGAATTAGGGTATAAACTTTTTTTTTTATTTAAATGTAGTGAAAACAGTGGGATGCCCTTTTATGCTAACTATGTCTAGGAAAGAATTGAAAGGCTTGCTGAGCCTGAAACATAAATGGTTTTGGTAGCACTGGAGTTGAAAACCTTTATTTACATTCACTCAGTGTGAATGTGAGCTTCCATATGGTCAAACCAATGGCTTATGAGTCTGTGGGGAGGGTTAATATGTTATCTTGCTCTTCTCACACAAATTATATTCTGATGGCAACCATTAGCCTTCTCATAGTTTTGTTTCTTTTATGAGCCTTCCCAAACTCTTTTCCCTCTTGGGTTACAAAGAGATTTCTTCCTCCACTAGGCTCGTTCAACATGGTTGACACTGAAGACAAGGTCCTTTGTTTTCTACTGCATAAATGTAATGTTTTGCAGCATTTCCTTCCAAAGCATTTAGATATAGGAAGAGGAAAAAAAAAAAAGAATCAAGGCACATGTTTGGCTTAAGCTAGAGGATTTTATTGCTTAGTTATGTTGGTGATGATGAATGAATAGCTGTAGTCATTTTTTCTTATATAACATGAAAATACATTTTTTCACTGTTCTGCTTTCACATTTATTTTCTGCAATCCAAATGCTCACTCACTCACATAGCCTCCAGCTTAGGACTCTTGCATTCTAAGCAGTGGATGAGAATGAAAATAAAACTGATGAGATACCACAGAACACTTAATCATTTCTCCATTAACTCTGTCATTTATTCAATCAACACATATTTTCAGAGGTCATACCTGTAAAGTATACTACTATTAACAGAAAGGCAAACTTAAACTGTCTGGAAGTGCCTGGTGAACTGATAAGCAGATCTTCTAGTAGTTGGTTTGCATGAAAACATATTTATTTTGAAGAAAGTGAAAGGCGAGATTTTGTTTTGGATGCTGGCACCTAGAGACTGAGCATAAGAAGTAGTGGTGCCAAATGATGCAGTGTCCTCACTTACTACACAGCAGGAATTGGGTCTGAAGTTGGATAAAGACCCTATCTAAGGTCAAGATAAAGAGAATCCTGCACAACCTATTTTCTTGTAGCCTAATATTGGATATTGAGAGACAGCCTAAAATCCTCATGTCCCCAGAAAATATAAAATGACAAAAATTGGGAGAGAGGGGTTTACCTTCTATTCTACACACATAATACAGTATTTAGGTTGTTCTGTTATATGGACTTTCATGGTGATTACTAGTGATCAGAAAAGAGCCACAGAGACCAGAATGCTCAGTGGTCAATGAGGATGCCTGGCTCCCACTAAGTACTCAGCAATTGCTCACCTAAGTTATAGCAAAATTCTGCTATTATCATACATACATGTGACCACATATCAGACATCCCTTGGAAACTCTCAGAAACGCCTGGAGGATATTTTCAGGCCATTGAGATCCTACATGTGCAGAGGCAGACAAGAACAGATGGAGTTTCTGTTACTACTGTTAATTTAACTTCACTTCTATTTGCAGCTAAATCCTATAAAAGAAAGGTTTCACTTTCTAGCGGCAATTCAGTATTTAGGTATTGAGCATAGAAAGGACATACCTGCGTGACATGAGGCCGAGGTGCTCACATGTTAGTGGAGGGATGACGGACAAATAAAGTAATAGTTACGACCTATTGTGAGAGGCTGTAAAAATTCAGAGAGACAATGATTTGTGAACATAGAGGGTGAATATATAATCCAGACTGATTGATATGACTGAGTTTGGAAAGATATTGAGGAAGAAAAATGGAGAAAGCATAAAAGGCACTATAGCACAGAAATCATAGCAAGGCATTCTAAATTATATTCATGGACTTGCAAGAACTCGGTTGTATTTGAAGCAGAGATTTCAATAAAGGCATAAGCAATAGGTAGATAGATAGATGGCAGGTAGGTAGAGACAGAGATAGTAAGATGAGAGACAGATAAGAATTTAGAAGACAAGTGGAGCTCGTGTATGAAATATCTTGTGTTCTTTCCTGGCATCAAGTCCTACAAGTCTGGGGACCACATCTGTCCTATTCACTGCTGTACCTCAAGCAGCAGCACAGTAACTGGAGCAGCAGAAATTCAATAAATAGTTGTCAACTGAATAGATAAATGCATAGTAAGGTGATCCGAGTTTACCTTACACCCAGTAAAAGTCCCTGGAAAAGAACAGGCAGAGAAGTATTGTGATGAGAAGAAAATGCATAGAATAGCAGTTACAGCTTTCTTTTGAAGGTAATAGAGTTGAGCATATTTATATGCTGGAGAGAAAAAGCCATTGGGAAGAGAATGGATGAATATTCAAGCAAAAAGACAATTGTTGGAAAACTGCCTTAAGAAGAATGAAGAAGTAGATCCTAAATAATGGGTGGAGGTATTTTCCTTGGACAGATGGCAGGATACCTCCTCCCCGAGAGAGGAAGGAAAAAGGTGTAGTGAGCATAGAAGTTAATCATAATACTGGAGAGAATAGGTTGTGGGTAGACAGGAGCCTGAGAATGAACCCTCTTGATGTCTTCTAGTTTCTCTAGGAAGATGAAATGATCTTTTCAGAAGTACAGGAAGAGGAAAAGAAATCACAAGATGAACCTGATCAGAATCAGACTGATGGTTGGGGTGAAGGCACCAAATGTTTTGGCTAAAGCTGGTAATAGCAACAGTGCTGGAAAATCATCTGGGTATATTATGTATCGTTCACAAGTTTTATTCACAATGCAGTAACTGAAAAGGAAGTGGATCATTTATAGGGAACACACATAAGCAGAACAATCTTTTTTATTCAGAGCTTATTTTGTATAGGTTTGTATAAGATAATGGGAGTAATGAGAGTATTAAAAAAATACCCCTTGTGACATTGTGACG
>PVHT021183519.1:30556248-30601036 GCA_004024745.2 Catagonus wagneri
GCTAGGAGTCTAATCGGAGCTGTGGCCACTGGCCTGCGCCGCAGCCACAGCAACGCAGGATCCGAGCCGCGTCTGCAACCTACACCACAGCTCACGGCAACGCCGGACCGTTAACCCACTGAGCAAGGGCAGGGATCGAACCCGCAACCTCATGGTTCCTAGTCGGATTCGTTAACCACTGCGCCACGACGGGAACTCCCTAGTAACAACTTTTAATATCTCTTTCAGGTCCAATAATATTCTCAGCCAAGAGGTTTTTCTTCTCTTCTTAGTCGCCTTTCTTTTTCCCCTTTTTTTAGTAGAGTAAATGTGTAAAACTAACGATAATGATAGCATGTGGCATTGAGACATGTCTCAGAGAGCTTTTGTACAAAAGGCTAAATGAAAGTGGCTACATTTCGAATTACATGTTACTGTCTCCAGCTAGAAGCAGGCAGCAAACTCAACAGTAATCATCCAAAGGCCACTTAGCAAATTTTGGCTTATCATCTGGCCTCAAATTTTGAGCAGCGACACACATATTCTAAATACCATCTCTTAGAAGTCAAAAGTACTGTTATAAAGAGTGAGTTTGGTTTGGGAACTGATGCACAAAGAATTTCTCAAGAAGACTTGTAAAGTATTACTGCTTCTGTGATGGACCAAACACACAATGAATCCATAAGAGAGAAGATAAAATAGGATGAGGAAGAGATATGAGTGTGAACTACATAAAATATGAAGAAGACCCATGTGCAGCCTTAAGGAAATAGGAAGCAAATCTCTAGACTATGTCCCTACTAACATCTTATTTCCATTGCAATTGTGAATACTATAAATCTTAACGTCACAGTCTATGGCAACAAATGTCAGAGTTCAAATAAAACTCTAGGAGTTCCCGTTGTGGATCAGTGGGTTAAGGACCCAACTTTCTCTTGGGTTGTTTCAAGGATTTGAGTTCAATTCCTAGCCTTGCTCAGTGAGTTAATGATCTGGTGTTGCGGCAAGCTGTGGTGTAGGCCATAATCGCAGCTCCAATTCAATCCCTGGCCCAGGAAATTTCATACTCTGTAGGTACAGCCATAAAAATTAAAAAAAAAAAAAAAAGCTCTATTATTCACTAAACCTGTGCTCATTGAACATTAAACTTTATGGCCTCAGTATCATCATCCACAAGATGGGGGTAATGATAGTTATGAAGTTAAATTATATAGGATATACTCTTGATAAAGTCTCTCAGTACTAATTATTTTAGTATCCCTTACTGTTAATTAGAAGTGTCTAAAATCACACCCTCCATTTCTCACCTCACCAATTATTCTATTGAACCATGTCACACATTAAGACATTAAAAAAATTAAATTGTATTTGTTTGTTCAAAATGTCTTTGAGACTCTTAGAAAAGGGTGAACAGTTTTTGAAGATGCTATGTTTTAAAGATATTTAAGCTCACACCAGCATGACAATATATGAAACAAGTGAATTAACTAGAGTAGATTTTTATCTGAATTTTTTGTCCATTTTTCTACTTTCTATGGTAACTTTATTCCCTTATCATCCTTCTTCTGGGCATAACTCTTCTGATCCCACTCATTCCACATTGTGCCCAGGTGTTTACTTTTGGAGCCTGGAGATAAGTCCATTGTGGTGGGGAGGATCTGACCTGATCTCAAATAATCATTCCCTTTTCTGGATTTTAGATGATGAAGAGTGAGGTTAGACTTCCTTTGGTAGCTATAATTTTAGTATGTAGACTCAGATAGTATAGGTAACCATGTGCTGCTGTGGAGACTGAGAAGCAGAGATCCAGTTTTCAGAAAGACAAAAGCATGTCACAGATTTCCATGGAGAAGCAGCAATGAGAAAAATAAGAAATGTGCTAATGACAATGGAATCCCTGGGTTGTGCCTCTATCCTCGGTTCCCATGAGTGTCCCTTGTTTTTGTTTATTCGTTTGTTGTTTTTAACAGCTGCACCTGTGGCAAATGGAAGTTCCCAGGCTAGGGGTTGAATTGGAGCTGCAGCTGTCGGCTTAAACCTCTGACATAGCTTAGGGTAATGCCAGATCCTTAACCCACTGATCCAGGCCAGGGATTGAACCCGCATCCTCGCGGGCACTATGTCAGGTTCTTAACCCATTTAGACACAATGGGAACTCCCCCTAGAACATTTGATCTGAATGTTTTTATAACCCTCAAATTCACATGTGTAATCCTAATGTCCAATGTACTGGTGTTAGGAGGTGGCACTTTTTGGAGATGATTAGGTTGTGAAATTGAGCCGTAATGAATGGGATGAATGCTCTTATAAAAGGGATCCCACAGGGCT
Source organism: Catagonus wagneri (assembly GCA_004024745.2). Taxonomy (NCBI): domain Eukaryota; kingdom Metazoa; phylum Chordata; class Mammalia; order Artiodactyla; family Tayassuidae; genus Catagonus; species Catagonus wagneri. Next base: position 30,558,556 of record PVHT021183519.1, read on the forward strand.
CCCTAGCCTCTTCTGCTGTAAGAAGTCGAAAACCCAGAAGTGGGCCCTCCACATTGGCACCCTGATCTCTATTTCCAGCCCTCATAACTGTGAGAAATAAGTTTCTGTTGTTAGTTAGCTACCCCATCTGTGGTATTTTTGTTATAGCAAACAAGTTATATATTTGTTCAGACTAGTTTGTGTTGAGTTTCATATATTTGACAAAGGTGACAAATGGCTCTGAATAATAAATCTAAATTGTTTAAAATTTTTCAGGTATATAAATTTTTAAAGGAAAATTAAAGATGCAGGATAAACACTATTCTATGTGTGTCTCGCAGAAAGATTCGAGAAAAAAGACAGATAGTTATGGAAAGATGCCACGCTCCTAAAAGACATGTTTTTGGCACCAGATTATTAAGACAGATAAATGCTAGCCTGATATGCTAGCCAGCTAATGAAAACCTGAAGTCACTTTTGGAGCCAGTAACTGACCAGGGTGTGGAAAGGGCTGTTAGCCCTTTGCTTCAAGTCTCAGATTAATGCCTCCTGAAGGGAGCATGGTCAATATTGGATGACCATGAGAAAAGACTCTAAGTGCTTAAACTTAGAACTCAACGAATGACAGAATTAATAATTGGGAAGAAAGTACTATTAAAGAATTAAGGGAAGTGAACAAATTATAACTTTATATTTTTGTGTTACATTTTATTTCCTTGGATTTTTTTAAATTGTACGTGGAAATCAGAGAATTGTCTTCTGGGGTTACACACTGATATTTAATTGCTCTCTTCCATCTAGTTACACAGTAGGCTTGTCCTTAACTGGCCTTCAATTTCTTTGGGTACAAGTGGAATGAAATGATTGATGTAGTTACCGGATGCTGTTTTACTCAATTACAAGTGCCTGCCGCCACCCATAGTAAATGCTATAAAATATTCATATTCAGTGAATAACTATAATCATTATTTATCTTGTTACATTTGAAAAAATAATAGTGTTCATTCCTTACCTACTCAAAATGTATTGACTTTATTTTGGGCAATGTATAGTGGTTAAGTGTAAGAAACACAGAGAAGTGACTATGAAAATCATAGTCTCTGCCCTAAAAGAGAAATTCAGTAGTATAACAGGAAGAAAATTCTCTCTCAGCTATGCCTCACTCGAAAACTTGCAGCTGGAAAGAGCAACGAGGCACCATCAACAGAAATCTTCATTCACATTAGCGTATTTACCCTACTGTTTATATTCTGCCAGGAGGAACCATTTGGGCTTTGCAAATCAAAACCTGTTTTAAATATAGCAATTTGACATTAGCACAATTTGTAAGTACGTAAGCAACATTTTTAAGAAATCTTTTAACAAAGAATCCAGGATTCTAAGTATGGTAATGGAATATATAATGTGAGTTTGTCACAATATTAAATAAGGTACTATTCAAATATTGCATAATTTAAGGAATCTAAATTTCCTTACCTTGAAAAACCTCTGGGAAATTGAAATTAAATTGCCTCAGAGGAGGCATATTCACCTTCTGATAGAAAAATAGATTTTTAGAAAAAACTTAGAAGCATATTTGCTAACGAAAGGCTTGTACTCAGTGAGTTTCTATTTTCTTATGTCATCAATCCTAGGCCCTACTTCATTATATGTTCATGGATATTGTTGTGATCTGACATTTGCCATAGTTCCTCTACTTCTCTAGTTATTTGACCTTGAAAAGAAAGTCTGTTAACAGTCTCCATCAATCATTCAAAATCTTGTTGCATCTGAATACAAAAAAAAACTAAGAAACTCTACTGTGTAGGGAAAATCATCAAAATAAGATGAATTCTTAGAATATTTCTAACATTTACATAAGTTCACTCTGAAAAATCCCAGTGATGCAAAATGGAAAATATTTTTCAACCATATAAAGATTTTATTTTTAAGCAATCAGGCTCTTTCTTTGGATATAAATTACTTGGAAAGGAAAGAAAAAATTGGAAATCTATTACATTCATGTCCAGGTTGCTACTAATATGCTAAATTTGCATAATTATTTACAATTATCCAAGCTCCTTGACCCGTTATGGGTGAGATGGCATGGTGGAGAATTTTGTGACCAGCTGGGGGAAATCAGGGTGAGTGATGGAATGTGACCTATTCCAGATGCTGCAGCATGTGGGGCTCAATAGCAGATCGAGAGAGACAGGAGGAGCCTGGGTGAAATCCAGGGTGGCACAAGAAACATTTGAACGTTTGATAGGAGAGGGATTAAGATGTAAGCCAAACATCAGGTTAGATTATGAAAGGCAGTATTTAAGTGACTTGCGAAAATAGGATACGCTTGCAAAGAAAGTGAAATAAAGGATAGAAAGGATAAAAATTGCAAGTTTTATTTATTTATTTATTTATTTATTTATTTATTTATTTATTTATTTTCTTTTTAGGGCTGCATCCATGGCATTGGAAGTTCCCAGCCTAGGGGTCGAATTGGAGCTATAGCTGCCAGTCTACACCACAGCCACAGCAACGCCAGATCTGAGTGGTATCTGAGACCTACACCGCAGCTCATGGCATTGCTGAATCCCACTGAGCGAGGCCAGGGATCAAACCTGCATCCTCACGGATACTAGTCAGATTCGTCTCTGATGAGCCACAGCGGAAACTGCTTTTATTTATTTTTAACTCTTAAGGCTATAGCTGTGTCCCTTCTACCACAAGCAGAAATAATTCGTTCGATTCTTAGGCAACGAAGGTAAATAAATCGAGGCTCTGGAAGTTAAATAGTTTACTTATGTCAAATTAAATAAAGACATATTTAAATCCTTTGACTATAAACACCAAATTCTTTGTAGTATGGTACAATTATCCTCAAAAGACTTTAACTAGTTCATTTAATTCCAGCGTAACATTAACATGGCAAAGACTATGTATTTCTGCCTGCGTAGGAAGACTGCACAATTCAGGAATGATTTAATAAACCTAAATACATAGAAAATTATTTAGAGAGAAAGGAACAGGAGTCCAGGTTGGTCTTATATTCCCAACGCTTTTGCTAGACCCTTAGAATCGCGTCATTGAACAGTGATATTTCTTAGTTTATATTTGTATTTTATTCATATTATATAGTCTTGTGCTTATATTGTATTCTTCAAAATCATATGTGTGATTAGAAATGATCCCTTCATGTAATCCAACTCCACAGATCATTCTGTGAAATAAAAAAGACTAGGTCATAAAACATTTTAAAATTTGTCTTCATAATGACCTAGTTTATAGACAAAACCCAGTAAAAAATCAGTGATAGTGAGTCTACAAGGAGGTAGTGCTCTTCAATGGCACGTACCTATTTGTCTGTATATGTTTTAAGAGGGGAAGGGTCAAAAAATCGTAAAAGCACCCGTTTGAAGACAAGGAGGATGGTTCCCATTGCAACTACCTGACACCTGCTGCTTGTGTTCATTGTATAAATTAAGATTCACCACATGGTTACCTAAATAATTATGAGTTATTTAAAATTTTAATGAAATTCATGTTATTAAAATGTTACGAATCTCATTTTAGAAAAGTAGAGACATAGGAGTTCCCATAACAGCTCAGCAGTAACAAACCTGACTAGTATCCATGAGGACTCGGGTTAGATCCCTGGCATCACTCAGTGGGTTAAGTATCCAGAGTTGCCATGAGCTATAGCGTAGGTCACAGATGTGACTCGGATCCCTTATTGCTGTGGCTGTGGCATAGGCCAGCAGGCACAGGCCCGATTTAACTGCCTAGGCCAGGAACTTCCATATAAAAGTTCTTTTTAGGTAGGACCTAAAAAGACCAAAAAAAAAGGAAAAAAAGAAGAAAGAAAAGTAGAGACATACAAAAGTATTCCCTAAGAATTAAGGTACTGTGCTTCCTTTGAGAAATGTTTTCTCAGCTCCGAGATGCATTATTAATTTAATGATAGCTGCCTTTTTTTTTTTTAATGGCCACACCTAAGGCATAGGAAGTTCCTAGGCCAGGGATTAAATCTGAACTACAGCTGCGGCAACACCAGGGCATTTAACCCACTGCTCTAGGCCAGGGATTGTACTCATAGCCTCTGCAGCAACCTGAGCCACAGAAGTTGGATTCTTAACCTGTTGTGCCATAGTATAAACTCCAAAAATAGCTGCTTTTGAATGTAAAATATATTTTAATATTAGTACACATTGACTATAAGTTGTTTCTCAGATTCAGAAATGTTTTAAGTATTTAAAAATGTGCAGTTTTTTTTTTTTGTAGAATTCAGGAACAATGTAGTATCTGGTGGCTTTCACATGTTTATCTCAAAGAAAATAAGTAACAGGGGTTTCCTGGTGGCTCAGCAGGTTAAGGACCTGGCATTGTCACTGCTGTGTCACGTGTTCGATCCTTGGCCTGGGAACTTCTGCAGGCCACGGGTGCAGCAAAAAAAAAAAAAAAAAAAAAGCCAAGAAAATAGGCAAAAAAGATTCCTAACAGATGCGGTTCCATAGTTTTAGCTATTCTGTACCTCAGCCCCCTTTTTCTGAGATGACTATTACATGTGGTGGCCATGTGATAGCATTTTGACCTATGTGTCTTAAGGAGGAGTCTTCTGGATTTCACATACTGAGCCAGAAGGCTCTCTGTACCACTTTCTTCTTCCTGCCCTGTACTGGGATGTGATTCTGGACTTAGAGAAGCCTTCTTGCAACCTGGGACCAAGGAGCATCACAGTAAAGTTGATAGATCAAAAGAGCAGCAGCAGAAGTCTTACATATTAGGGAAATCGTGGAGCCAGTGAATCAGCACTAAACTGCTCTCACTGTCAAGTTAATATGATTAAAAAATTGAAATGACATAGTATATTTAGATTTACGTAAGTAGATAGTGAAGTGGAGGTGTGACAAAATAAGAATTATTAAGTTTAAAACTAATATTAGGAGTTCACTTCATGGTTCAGCGGTTAACAAACCGACTAGGATCCATGAGGATTTGGGTTCCACCCCTGGCCTTGATCAGTGGGTTAAGGATCCGGTGTGCCGTGAGCTATGGTGTAGGTCACAGACACAGCTTGGATCCCATGTTGCTATGGCTGTGGTGTAGGATGGCAGCTGTAGCTCTGATCTGACCCCTAGCCTGGGAACTTCCATATACTGCAGGTGCAGCCCTAAAAAGCAAAAAAATAAAAATAAGATTTTCTTCTGGAATTTGGGGAAATCACAGGGGAAAATTTTCAATACTGTAACATTTCAGACATTCGAAGTAAAGTATTTTAAATTTAGAAGGAATGATGTGCATTCAGGTCTTTCAAAATCTCATAACTTCATGCAGTTCCTCTCATACTTTTCCTCTAAAAATATTTATTTTACATTTTGTCAAAGTATGGATACTCTTTAGGAAACTCTTTAAATTTATGTTTAAAATTATTGCATATATATATGTAAAAAGTGCACTCCCAATTAGAAAACTTGGTCAGTGTGTCTCTTTGGGGCATATAAAAGTTGTAGACATCTAAAAAAATTACCAGCTATGAATTAATAGGTGGGATAATGTTTCCTTAAGAGTAAATTGAAAAATTGCCTCTTCTGTATTAGAAAGGGTTCCCAGAGAGATTTGCTTTCAGCTTAGAGACCTAGTGGGAAAGCCTTTCCTTTCGTTCTTCTGCAGATACAGCAGAAAAAAGCACAGAAGAATAAGGGGGCATAGGATGCCCCTTCTAGAGACCTTGAGTGACAGTAAGGCAAACAAAGGTCAACACTTTAATTAGCTTGAATAAGCCTAAAGCAGGGTGAGAGATACCCTCCTGAGACAAAAGTTGTCAGCTGCTGAAAGGATATTAGTGAAAATTCTGTTATGTCAAAAGTCTTGCCGCATGATTGAAGTTTTTATTAAGGAGTTCAGGAAGTTAGAGGCTTCTGAGAAACATGTGAGAGGCAATCAAAAAGGCAATGAAATCAAATGCCTTCTCTTTGCAGCTATTAGTTAGATTCTTTGAATGATATAGTCTTAGTATATTATGATAACTTTATTAAGGTACCATATGCTCATCATTTTTAATGATAAAGAATATTGAAAGAGAATATGGATCATTAATGAATGCCCAGGAAAGAATGAATCGGTCCCACTTCACTCCACTCATACACTAGCATAGAGGATTCAAGGAGAAGAAAAAAAATTCAGCTTCTGAACCTCTAAGCTCTCAATTCACCATCTTCCATTTGGCCAGATCTGAAATCCCTGACCCTCCATTCACAATGTAACTTTTTCTCAACTGCTTTATGATGTAGAAATATGACTGGTTAATCTAATTGTATTTTAAATGTTGTTAACTCCATTTTTTCACTGGACTCTGGTACTTTGCATTTTAGCAAAACCACATGTTCTAAGATGTCCCTTCTGCATAATGACTTGAATTTTAATTGCTTCATCTGAATTCTTAAACGGTGTACATTTAAAAATCTGTTCTTGGGAGTTTCCATCATGGCTCAGCAGTAACCAACCCAACTAGGATCCACGAGGATGTGGGTTCAATCCCTGGCCTTGCTCAGTGGATTTAGGATCTGGTGTTGACTGTGAGCTGTGGTGTAGATCGCAGACGAGGCTTGGATCCTGAACTGCTATGGCTGTGGTGTAGGCTGGCAGCTGTAGCTCAATCAGACCAATCAGGACCCCTAGCCTGGGAATTTCCATATGTTGCGGGTGTGGCCCTAAAAAGCAAAAAAAAAAAAAAAAAAAGGTTCTATGTAAAGCTAAGCCTGAGTATCCTCTCTTCTTACCCATGTCTTTTCTTTTTGTGTTTTCACTTTTCTGCAAAGAAACCAATAATATGTGCTTCTAGTTCATGTGAGTAGGCAGTTGGGGCAATCTGGATATTTTTGGTAGGTAATAATACGTAAGATAGCTCTTGCTTCTAAAATCTCAGGAATTGAAGACAGTAGAAGTCCAGAATGACCCAGAACAGTTATTCTGGCACATACAGTTAAGTTTGCTTGAGAAAGAAATCAATAGACAGAAAATCCAAGCCAAGAGATGGAGTAAAAGATAAAAGTTATATTGTTTGCTCGCTCAGCCATGTCTGGAGCAAGGTTTAATCCTTGAACTTGGCAGTAACATGGGCCAATATATTTCTTCTTTTGCTTTAACTAATTTGATTTTGGTTTCTATCATATGCTAAACCATACTAAACATGACAAATTCACTGCTTAATTCCCAATTTGTAAGGTAACACTAGAGAAAATTTTAGATAACTAGATTTCATGAACAATTTTGATGTTTTTCTGAAAGTCAGTAGCCAATGGTGGGAACAAACTGCTCCAATAAAGTATTCCTTTGTTGATTCTGTACAAAGCAAGAGAAAGGAATCAAATCTATATTTGGGAAGAGTGATATGGATTAGTAACAATGAATATGATCTTATTTATGGGGTCATCCATACTTTGTAAATTCTATGTAAGAATTGTCCTTGAATATATTATTCATTATTGATTGTTATATTTCCTGCATTTAAGATGTAATGTTTCCTTTTATAGCCAAGTGATGCATAACACTGGATTGTACTCAGAATGCTCGTGCTTATCACCTATGAGGCAAGTACCCACATTTCACCTGGTAACAATGTACACACTCTTCAATATTAAGTAATATGACACACTCTTTAGCTATTAGAACTCTAAAGAAGTTTCACAACTGACCGTGCATGTCAATCTATTTATCCGGCCAATCAGGTGATTTCTAAAGCAGTGATTTCCCCAAAAAACCAGTATATCTCAGGGAACATTCAGCATTACACCATGGGGTAAAGAAAGAAAATATGTGACTTTCTATAAATTATTTTTGTATTCATAATTTAAGGTATTTAATCATGATGTGGTAACAAGTCCAGAATTCAACAGCTTAACACCATAAAAATATGTTTAACTCTGGCACTCTATGTTCAGAATAAGTTGGCTGAAGGCTTTGTTCCAGTTACTAAGAGGCCAAGCATGACAGAGTCTCTATTATCCTGTAGATGCACCAAAGTGAACACATGATTTCCCTTTGCTGTGGAAGCCTGTACAGGGAGTGTTAGAATTCTACAAGGCTTTTCACTGCCTCATTAACTATAAGAGGTCAAAACATACAGTAAACCATATGCCAAAAAAGGGAAGGGAAAGCTGAATTGTGAGCACTGGTAATACTTGCTACAGATCATACACATATTATAGAATAATATATGATATAATTTTTGAATGATAACTATACAAGGTAAATGCTCAAAATTTTACTCGTATTGTGTGTGATAAAAGCTATTTTAGGATCATTAAGCCACTCTGTTTTTTTTGCTTTTTAGGACTGCACATGCGGCATGTGGAGGTTTCCAGGGCAGGAGTTGCATCAGAGCTACAGCTGCCGGCCTATACCACAGCCACAGCAGCACAGGATCTGAGTCACATCTGAGATCTACACCACAGCTCACAGCAATGCCGGATTCTTAACCCACTGAGCAAGGCCAGGGATGGAACCTGCAGCCTCATGGTTCCCAGTCAGATTTATTTCCACCGTGCCACAATGGGAACTCCAAGCCACTCTTAACTGGGGTCTTTCTTAGTGCTCTCTCTTTTGGATCTTTTCCTTTTGCCAACATTCATTTGCCTCTGATTGCTTCCTGTCATTAGTGGTTTTCTTGTTTTCTAGTCTGTGGTCAAACTTGTTTCTCCTAATCCTTTCTTTTCTCAGTTTCTGTCACTGTTAGATTAATAACTAAAACACATGACTCCAATAATTTTGTGGCAACTCTAAGTACAGGGCAAGAATGGACTTAAATAAATGTTTCGTATGTGCAAGATTTGTCAGCAATCCATCAAAACATGGTAAGAATAACACAAACATCTAAATCAGGGAGCATCAGGTGGTTGATGATAATAGTCTCCTTAATATAACTCCATGTTTGGAGAAATTTATCCTCTATTAACTTATGCTGATTGAGTTATCCAGTTCACATAATTTTGATTTTTGATTGCATCACAGAAATCAACTGACTCTATCCTGTGATGATTGAAATCCTTTGTTTCAAGTGTCACTCCTTAAAATTCCTCAAAAGGGAAAAATAAAAACTTTTAAGAGCCATATTTTTTCTTTGAAGTATTTTGAAGAAGATATAAATGTCATGATTACATTGCACATGCCATAGTGAAATTATGTTAAAAAGTCCTCATTAGCTGTTTCTAATCACCAAGCCCTTTCCTCAGTTCCAGAGCTGATATTTCCCCCCCCGTTCTCCTTTTTCCTGTGAAGTATCAGGTCTTGTTAACAAGTATCATACGCCTACCAAAATTACCACTAGAAAACTTCAAATTTATTTCTGAAAAAAAAGGCAAAATAAAAAAGAATTCAGCTTGTAGAGAGATAAGAAGACATGCCACGGAATGCTAGAAAATATTTGCAAAAAAAAAAAATCACATAAAGAACTGCTATCAAAAATATAAAAAGAGTTCTTAAAATTCAACAACAGGAAAACAAACAATCTGACTTCAAAATGGGCCAAATACCTTAACAGACACCTTACTGAAGAAGATATACAGCTGGAAAATAAGTGCATGAAAAGATGCTCCACATCATATGTCATCAGGGAAATTCAAAATGAAACAACAGTAAGACGTCACTACATATGTTTTATCATGGCCAAAATCCAGAACTCTGACAAGAACAAATGCTGGTGAAGATGTGGAGCAACGCGAATTCTCATATATTGCTATTAGAAATACAAAATGGCACAGCCACTTTGGAAGACATGTTGACAGTTTCTTCCAAAACTAAACATACTCTCACTACATAATCCAGCAATTATGTTCTTCAGTATTTGCCCAAAGGAGTTGAAAGCTTACATCCATACAAAAATGTGCACACAGATTTTTTTTTTTTTTTTGTGAGAATGCAGGTCGACTCACAATTGCTAATCTTGGAAGCAACCAAGATGTCCTTCAATAAATGAATGTATAAATAAAATATGGTACATCCAGACAATGGAATATTATTCAGTGCTAAAAAGAAATGAGCTATCAAACTGTTAAAATATATGGAGGAAACTTAATTGCATATTATTAAATTAAGCCAGCTTAGAATTCCATGTACTGCATTATTCCAACCATAAGACATTCTAGAAAATACAATACTATGAAGACAATGGCAAGCTCAGTGGTTGTCAGGATTTAAGGTGGGGAATAAAGAATAGGAGTAACACAGAGGATGTGGGGGGCAGTGAAAATACTCCGTATACTGTAAAGTTAGATACACACCATTATATATTTGTACAACATAGAATTTTCAACACCAAGGGTGACTTCTAGGAATTCCCTTGCGTTGCAGTGGAATAAGGAACCAGAATTGTCACTGAAGCGGCTTTGATCGCTGTTGTGTTGTGGGTTCCATCCCTTGACTGCCCAGGAATTTTCATATGCTACAGGGGTAGCCCCCCCCCCAAAAAAAAGGGGGAGTGAATCCTAATGTAAAGTATGAACTTTGCATGAGTATGATATGATGTCAACACGTCAATCTAGGTCATCAGTTGTAAGAGATGAGCCACTCTGGTGGGCAAAGTTGGAAGTGGGGGAAGAAGCCTATATGTGAGGGCATAGTGTATGTAAGAAATCTCATACGCTCCATTCCATCCTCTGAATTTTGCTGTGAATCTAAAACTGTTCCTTAAAAAAAAAAAAAAAAATAGCAAGCCTGCTATGTACCAGGCCTGATATGTGTAGTATTCTTTATGAGAAAACGTATAATGATGCTAATGATTGACAAAAATTTTCCTGAAAATCCTCCAAGATAAAATGTAATAGTAAAAGTAAGTGTAGTTATAGAAAACAAAATTATGTTTTTTGTATAGCTGAGTTACTGGTCTAAGATTCATACATAATACAATCTTTTTCTTAGAGTTTCACTCTTTCAGACGCTTTGCAGGAATTTGTCAATATTTTAACATATCTAGAAAGCAATCAAGAGGACATATCGAGCCTGGTAAATTAACAGTCTGAGGGGAAATGGTTTTTGTCAAGGGAGAAGGAGCCAGAGACATAAGACAGATATTTTTAGATTATTTTGAGTGTATATGCCAAACTGGACTTTTTAAATAGATTTCTCAGAATGTCTTATTCCAAAACCAGCACAATTTTAATTAATCTAATTTCCCTCATTCAGATGCTATAGTCCCAAAGTAGCTATCAACCAACGAAGCTCAATCAAATTGACTTCAAATATATGTGATCTGATGGTGCTTTTTAGAAGTGAATTATTACTCTTAGTCCTGAGCTTTTTTTTTTTGGTTTGTTTCCTGTGCAGGTTTGAATATAGTGACACAGTTTGTTGTTTATAAGTATGTAAATACGTTGAATACCTGTCAGTGTAAATGCTTTATTTTTCAGTACAAGATTGGGGATTTGGCAGTCTCTTGTACACTTCAGTGTTTTGGATATTTTGTTCATCAAGACTGAGTCCTTTGGCTCAGCCCTCATCACCCATGGCTGACTGATAAAATAAGCACTTGAGACCCTAAAATGATGCTACCAAATCGAGGTACTATCTCATGCAATCCAGCAGAGCTCAAACCAGTCTTCCTCAAGATCACACTGCTCCTATTTCCTGGCTCGTTCTATTAATTTCTATAATCCTGTTTTAGGAAGAAAAAACTGATGAAGTTGCATTTAAGGATATGTGGTTGGTAACCCAGCTAGAGGAAGTGGAACAAACATATTGTGAAGTATTTACTATACTCCCTCTGCTATCTGTATCAGAATCAACTTCAGTGCTGATTAAACATACAGAGCCATGACCCTCCTCCTGCCCCCAAACACAAAACAATAAAAACAAAATTGTGAAATCTGAATCTCCAGGCTGAGACTCTAGAATCCCCATGACCAGAAGTAACCCTGGGCGATTTCTATGCACACTGAAGTATGACATCCACTGCTATACCCTGACATCCCTTTGGAGAAAGAAACCAGTGTGAAATGAGAGTCATTGTTACGATCCTCAGTTACACTTTCCTCAATTTTTTCTTCCTTTTTTCCTCTTTCTTCTTAACATCAGGCATAAGTTAAAGTTTCTTTTAGTCAGTTCTGAATTATTGTCCCTTGGTGGTTATGACTCATCCCACTTTCAAACAGAACTGCAGCAGAATCAATAAATCAATGTAATTAAATCACAATCATAAAAAATACTACTCAACAGTAGAAGAACTGTAACTACTCGCCCTGATGTGTGTTTCTTTTCATTTTTCTATCCTGCCAGTAGACACAATTCTCAAGTGAACAGTTTCAGAAAATATCTTGATAGAATCTCAAGATGTACTTGAGCAACTTGAACACAGTAATGTTGACTGTGACGTAAGGTTGTCTGGAGGCCAATCATAGGGCCATAAAAAGATGCTTAAATCCAAGAAACAAAACACAACAAGAAACAAAACAGCTGGTGAGGAGTTTGCAAATGATGTCAGATAGAGTTGCTTTCAACTTTATAAAATTAACATGTATTTAGCCTACTCAGGCTAAAACCTAAAACCTATTTGGGTCATGAGAGCAACAAAAGACATTTGAAGTTTCCTTGATTTCCTCAAGCTTCAGACTTTAAAACTTGAATTACTGAAACTGTTAATACGATGCAAGCAATCTGTGTATATCTGGTGGATCGAGTTTTTTCCACCAGCTTATATTGAATTTAATTTTGTCTTCCACAGCACAGCATTTAGAGTTCCCATAGCTAAATCTGGTTTTCATTTGTCTCAGGATCTCAAATAGAAAGCACTTTGAACAATTGTATAATATAGATTCCAAACTTTTGTAAAACTGCTTCAAAATGCCATTTTTCAGATGGGTTCTATTGTACCTTAAAACTAAGTTGTTACAGTTGAAAACTGTACAAGGGCAGTGTGACAGTTCTATGTACTATGGAAAGAACTAAATGGATGATGATAATAGCTTCTTTTGGCCAGAAAACTGTACAATAGATCGTTCTTCTTTACACATTACTGAAGGTAGACTGAAAAATATAGCTTACATGATTTTTTTTTTTTTGGTTTCTGAGCCTAATTTAACTTGATGAATTGACAAAAGCCTCAGACAGTACCTGAGATGGAGAAAGACTTGGAAAGTGCATCCGTAGGTGGAAAGCATGACCCTGAATCAAAATGTGAGTGAGCCTGCGGGCAGCTGAGGCACAAGAGAATCCTTTGCCCTCATTTGGGAGCAATTTCCTCTTCAGGGCTGAGCATACAGTCTTATCTTTTCAGCCTTAAAGGATTTCTGGGAGAAGTAAAGTGTTAGTAATTGTATGGTCTTTTCCATCACACAGATGCTGACATTTCAAATTCCAAGGGCCATAATAACTGATAGCTTGAGAGAGAAGTGACAGGTCGAGTAGGCAGACCTGCTAATTGGAGGGTGGAGCATGGGGATGATCTCCATCTTGGTGGTTGCGTTTATGATACATGAGGGGTGAAAGGCCCCTTGGCGAAACTTGTAACTAGTTGTCCTCAGGGACAGCAGACCGCAAAGGTGCAGTGTTGCCTGATTGTGGAAGGGATGGCCCCAAATGAGAACAGGTAGGAGATATCACTTTACTATCTCATCTTTGTATGTAGTTCGTGGGACGTGGAGCAAATAGAGGTGCATCTCTTGGATCTTCCTGGAAACATGCAGATTTTAAGAGTAATAGAATAACGGAGATTACTCTGGCCATTCTTTCATCATCTTCTTGGTTTTCTTCATAGTCATTATTTAGGCTCTATGCTCTGTCTCAAGAAGATTCCTTTATTTCTTTTTTTTAATTTCTCCCTTCCACAGTATCAGTGGAGGAAATCTTTACATGGGAACCCCCTGATTCTTATTCCCTAGAATCTCTTTGTCCTTTACAGTGCAGTCACCATTCCATATTATATTTTGTTTCAAATTATTCAAATGAGAATGCTTATTTAATTTTTTAAAAAAGTTAGGTATAATTTACATAAAGCACACAAATGTTAAGTGAACAGCTCTATGACTATTCCCCATTTAAACGGTTTGTTTTAAGAGAAGCCATCTTCAGTTTCGTATTTCAGAGGGGAACAGTTTAAAGGCATTTAAACAACAAAAAAATTAAGCCACAAAAACAAGATACTCTTCCTAAGCCCCAGAGAATATATGCACGGTGTATTCAAACTAATGAAAAGATGCTTCCTGCCTTGCTTTCTCAGGCTGTGATCCCAGCCCTATCAAAGTGCTGACTTAGTGGACAGGTAGGAGATATCACTTTACTATCTCATCATTGTATGTAGTGCGTGGGACGTGGAGCAAATAGAGGTGCATCTCTTGGGTTTTCCTGGAAACATGCAGATTTTAAGAGTAATAGAATAACGGAGATTACTCTGGCCATTCTTTCATCATCTTCTTGGTTTTCTTCATAGTCATTATTTAGGCTCTATGCTCTGCTGCTAAGGCGTCATCACCTTAGCAGCAATTTCAGAGAAGCCTGTACCTGCCCTCCTTGAAATCTACATTCAGGGCCAGAAAGAGAAAACAGTTTACCATCCTGCCTTGTGATTACCTTGTGGATTTCTTTTCTTTTTTTTTTTCTGTTTTTGGAACACACTTTTTCCTTGAATTATTGGCAGGGAATCCAAAATGATTAGCATAACTGGAGAGCCACGGGCTCTACTCCCAGGACTGTGATGTACCCTGATGTCACAATAAGACAACCTTATCAGAACATTCCTAAGCCAAGTCTGCATAAGTAATGGGGGGGTTAGTGGGTGGGGAGTGTCACAGTGGATCATCATTCTCTTTCTCTGCATGATATAATTTCTCATTAATATTTCTTTGGGGACAAGAGGTAAGATTAGAATCGATGAATTAGCCAGAAACATGGCATCATTCCAGAGTTTGTTTACCCTCATGGCCACTTTTCTCCATCTCTGCTAACTAAAAATGCAACATTTCTGAAGCCATGTAAAAATTAAAACTCAGTGTGAAGGACACTGACGGACTGAGAAATTTCCACAGTGCCCTTTTCCTGGCAACTGTTTCTCCCACTGCAGTTTTTACATGACCATAGCTCCTAAATGCTAGTTGCTACTTCTGTTGACAAAATCTGTGTTACATAAGCAATGGCCGGTGATTTGCATAATTAATTCCTTTCCAAGAACCACCCTTGACCAACTATTCCTGAAACTAGCCAAACTGCCATGTAACCAGCCTGCTAACTCTCCTTAAATCATTCAGCCCTCCTGCTCCAAGTTAAAATATCCCTTTGGAGCCTTCTGTTGCTTGGTATTTTCAAATAAAGGCTTATGTTAATGATGCTTGATTGATTTTCTTCCAACAAGTGTATAAAATACATGCTTAATATTTTATCCTCTTAGGATCAGTCACAACATTACTCTTTTGCAGATCTTCAGGGTCACACTCTGTGTTCTTCTGAGGTGAAATTGTGATTTCCCTTATTTTCAAATACTTAACCTCTTTTTAAATGTATATCTTAGTTTGTTTTTCAAATCACCTTTTCGAGTCTATTTGCTGGAAACCCCAAAGTAACTACAGGAAAAACTGAAATTTGGGGTTGTACTCATGTATGAAATATATAAAAGTGATGAAGCTATAAAATGATGTGTTATTGAGAGATGTGTGGTAGATGCCCCATTCCTGGCTGGAAAGACTCTTTTTTTTTTTTTTTTCTTTTCTGTGTGCAGATCCTCCAGGAAATACTAAAAACCGTATTTCAAAATCACCCATACGTGGGCCTTTTTCCCCCATAAACCACCACTGCCGACTTTGTCCCAGCTGAAACCATCACTCATCTGAACCATAGCCACTGCCTTCACAGTGGCGTTCCTGCCTTATATCAACTACCGGCAATCTATCCATTTCATAGTAGTCAGACTGTTTTTCTTAAAAACATACAACCAGGGAGTTTCCGTCATGGCTCAGTGGTTAATGAACCAACTAGTATCAATGAAAACGTGGGTTCAATCCCTGGCCCTGCTCAGCGGGTTAAGGATCCAGTGTTGCTGTGAGCTGTGTAGGTCACAGACACAGCCGGATCCTGAGTTGCTATGGTGTAGGCTGACAGCTTCAGCTCCGATTCGACCCCTATTCGGGGAACTTCCTTATGCCACGGGCACAGACCTAAAATAAATAAAAATAGAATTAAATGTCACTCTTCTGCTTAAACCCCCAAGGCTTCACACTGCAGTACCTTTTGTGTTTTCTAGAAACAAGGAGCTCATTTTTTTTTTTCCTCTCTGTCCTTGATGCACTTGTCATCCCTGATGACACATCCTCTTCAGACTGGCTTCTTCCTGCCATTCAGGTCTCCATTTCAAGGCCCCTCATCAAAGTTATCCCTTGGAAGACTGAATCTAAACTCTTATCCCTCCTCTCAGCCACTCTTTATCGTATTTCCTTGTCCTATTTATTTAGCCTATTTTTGGAAGCATGTATAATTTTGATTTGTTTTATTCATTTTTACTTGTTTAATAGCTGTGTTACTCACACTAAGAATTTATGCAATATACAGCCAAAATAACTTGTCTAAAGAAGTGATGCCAGTGCCCAGAACAGACCTGGTGTAGAGGTGGTACTTAGTTGAATTTTTAATTTAGAAATTGTTTATGTATAATCCTCACTATTCCAAAAAAACATATCCAACGTCTCTTCTTTTAGAATCCCTTAGGCTGAAATCTTAGTTTTTTTTAATGTGCTATTTATGTTATTTTCTTCCTGTTGATGGAATTTTCTCTGTATATTTTTATAACTAATTTTTTTATTTTGTGACATTTGTGGATCCCAGTTTATTTGATGATTATTATTGGCATTATCATCATTATTAAACACTTACATAGAGCTTATACTATTTCAGGAATTACTCTAAGAAATTTACAAAACTAGCCCATTTGCTGTTACCCTTGTTGTATATCACATATTTAATATTATCATCCTTATCTTAGCTATAAAGGGAAACACTAAGAGGACAAGTAATGCTCTTGGTCATACAGGTAGTAAACAGAAGAGTGAGGATTTAAACCAAATTCAGGTAGTCTATCTTGAGTGTCCAAGTTCTCAGATGTTTGGATCAAAACCCCAAAATGACATATATTGAAAGTATTTTCTCATATATCTATTTCTTTTCCATCATGCTCTTCTGAGAATTTCTAGCTCCTAAGCAAAAGGAATCCATTTCCTCAGGGGGAGAAAAATATGACCTTGAATAAAAAGGGTTGCTGATAGTTTCTGAAACTTGAATTTAACATTTTTGGAATCTCAGTGATTATAATAATTTTAAATCTAGATCCCATCAAGAGAAACATTTTTTCTGTATTCTCAAAATCTATTTTTACTCAGCTCACATATCAAAGACATATTCAGTGGGCAACACCAAAAAAAAAAAAAAAAGGTTAAGTATTATTACATAAGGTTCTCTCCTTCCAAAATTAAATCCTCCAGAAAACTGGATTCTAATGGATGAGAACAGAGGTAAGAAATACAAATCTCAGTACTGGGATCTAGGGGTACTGCACTTAGCAAAGTCCTATATCCACATGGCATTCTGAGGTACAGAGAGGTTAGGGACTACAGAAGGTGTCTAGATTGTCCAGCTGGAGCACATCCCTTTATAGCCTGCAGGTACCACCATGTTGCAGAAAAATAAGCTAAATTCCCTGGATTTCTGGTGCCATGGAATATTCAAAAAGAACTGGTGAACTGGAAAAGTCTGGAATCAAAATATAGGGGCTGCAGAATGAACCTCTTGACAGGGGTCTCTGGCATACGGCAACAAGCCACCCAGAAGACAAAGGCAGGGCCAGCCAACCTTCAATGGACACCAGATCTTGAAATAAAAAGAAGTAGCCAGGGCAGAAGAGGACCCTGGGAAGATTGAGAGAGGTCCAGAGGACAGAAGTTGGTCCAAATGGGACTCTAGCCAAACACATTATACAAACTTCCTCTTATGTCCAGATTCAAGGAGGATAAAATATAAACTTTATAGATGGAACATCCTAATATGACTGTTTTTAATTCTTTTTATTAACGAGAGTTTGAGTTAACCTGAAAGACACAGTTTTAGCTTGAGAGACCTCAGGAAAAAAATAGAAACTCAAAAGAATTAGAGCTTTTTCTTATAGAAAATAAAGAGAAAGTGTCTTTTGCTCACATAAAATGTAGCATGTATATATTTGCAATTCTGTTATCTAAGAGAACTAAGAATTCACAAAGGAGATGGGAGTAAAAAGAAGAGGTGAACATCAAGATTCCCTTGTGTATTATATTAAAAAAATATTGAGTGCCTTTAGAAACAGTGCAAAATATTACTGTGATTTTCAAAGAGCCTTATGAATCTAGCAGTCATGTATGTAAAATCTGTTGGAAGTACATTGATTATATGATCAAATTCCATTCCCATGTGAGAGAAAAATGTTTAGAAAGCAGTGAAAGTTTATAAATAGAAATAGGCATTTCCATACGTAGCAGGGCCAAGGAAAAACCATGTCCAAGCTTTGAGAAGCATTGGCCTGTCATAGTCCTCTCCTGGCCCAATAAAGTGGCAACATGAATGTGTTAATAAATTGTACATTTAGCTGGCAAATTAGTGAATGTTTTTACAACTAAATCTCACCACTCAGGTCTCTCTTAAAGGAACAGACTAGAGGAAGGTGTTTACAATGTTCTTGGAATGGGTCAGTGGGAAATAAAGGCTGGATATATTTTCTTCTTCTTCAGAGGGAGTTCTGTGAATAAAAAATTGGCTCCTTTCCTAATTGCTCTCCCAGAATCGGCTGCTGAGTGCAACTCCATAACCTATACCATCCTACAAAAGACCTGGCAGAGCTTAGGTGATTTTGTCCTACATCCAAGACAGCTTTCGTATAGCTTTATTGTTCCTTCGATGAATTGAGTCATTTACTGAAAAGACACATTTTTATTGTGCCTCAGATACATCATCTAAGGTATTAATTTCCACAGCACCAAACTAACATGTGAAAGAAAAATGTAAACCACACCAATAGGAACAATTGCAGAATATTGTTGTTTAACCAGTTACTTGTTATATTGGACCATATGCATGGATAGAGAAGACAATGAAAAAAGAAAATAAATGAAAACCCCAAATGTGGTTTGATGTTAATGTAAACTTAAGTTACCCTGAATGGCATTCTTTAAAAAAATGACTTAAAAAAGCTACTTACATTGGTGCTGCACATTATTTGTTTATCCCAGCATCCTAAGTGAAAGCCGATACATAAAACCACTAGTCTTATTTTACCTTACAATGAAATATAATCCATATTACATTTTTTCTAAAACCCAACATTCCTAAAGACAGAATCAAAGAGTATCATAGAATATATGGGTCAGATTCTTCAAAATGTTCACAATAATGTAGCTTCACTCAGAAGCTAGCCTAACTGTGGGCCTAACTGTGGGTACCACTGATGTGATACCAGTTAAACTTCTAAAATAATGTTGCCTCTCTTATCACCATAAGACAAACAAGGTAAAGGCCAAGGCGATTAAATTCAGTGCAGTGCCTAAACACTATGCATATGAATAATAATCTCAGTTAGCATCAGACTAAACTCTTTTCTTCCTTGCAGAGGTGTGTTTACCATATAGCTCATGCTTACATCAGTAGTCAAATCATGTACATTAACTCAGTCAATTTATTGTTTCTGCCTGGGACATAGGGATTTCCAAATGTACTGTTTTTATAATTGTTTTCTAGGCCTGAAGGCATGGCAAGGCGTCAGCCATGCCTTTCTGGTAGCTTATTGCTTTCTCCTTATAGAATTCACTGTTTCTGACTGAGTTTTCACTTTATATCTAACACTTTTCTGTGTTACAGTATGCCAGGTCTCAAGCCATATTGGAGCCAAGAAGGAAAAAAAATGATAAAATGCAGCTAAACAGTTTTGCTGACATCTTCTTCTCTCATTTCATTCACAGAGTGTGAACCCCTGGAGTTTTTCAACCATTTGAAATTCAAAGGCAAATGATGAGAGCACACCATCATGAGAATTTGCACCAATAAAAAAGCTTGTCAAAACCACTTTGGCAATGAAACCACTGGATATTTTCAGCACCAGTGGAAACCAACTCTATTCAGACACAACTCACAGACCAACCCTAAGAAAGATGTCAGATTCAGTGAATTTCTTTCATTGCAATTACTGTATGACTTCAACACTGAAATCTATACAAGATACTATCTTTATCTGAAATGTGTTCTGTGGCATTATTTTCTTTATTATGAGAGGTTTGTCCTCTCATATTTTCCTTACAACTTGAATATGCATTTTGGAAGTTTGCTATGGATTTTGAATTTCAAAAGAGATAGCAAACATGGTTCATGTACTCTGATTCATCCTTCTTAAAAGTTCTAATTTGTATAAACTACATCCTTCAAAGCATCCTACAGACATATTAAATATTAATAAACACATTTAAAAGCGACAAGAGATGTGATTCCTTCATGCTAACCGATAAAACTGTAACCGATCCTCTACTTTATGTCTACAGTGAAAAATAAAGTTAAAAAGCTGGTAAGCCTTATATTTTAGTATTAAACTTGAGCATACTAGCTCCAGTATTCCAGATGTCCCATATTAGGAATCAATGGAAATCAACTTCACTTCCTTATGCATGGTTTTCTGACACTTCCCTCTTTGCTCCAAATAAATAAAAATGACATTGTTTATGGTATTTTTTATACTTCTTTTATCAGTACATTTATTTCTTTTAACACAATATAAGCTTATACCTCCTACGCATTCGAAAAAGAAATGATCACTGTCAAACCACTTAAAATAACTTCCAGTCACTATCTATCATATTATTTTCTTGTTTTCCTGAGGAAACACCTCAAACTCTCTAATTATTCTTTTGGTTATTTTCTCATCTGTCTTCCATCATTAAATTCTATGTTCCATCAGGACAATGCTTTTTTGTAACAAGTTCAAAACTGCATCCCCTCCCCCTAGAACCTAGAAAAGTGGTTAGTAGCTAAGGGGTAATAGACGTTTGTTGAATAAATGAATGAATGAATAAATGACTAAATAGGTAAATCTGTTGATCAGAGTGAGGTTAGTCAATAAAAGTCTTACCCTGTGTAATTTCCTAAGCTGAGACTGATTGTGTTTCCAGGCTCTGAAGAGAACATTGCTTCAGGATTCTCAGCACAAAAAAAGCAACATCAAACAGAATTGATCAGCTGGACATCAAATATCCTTTGGGGACTTTGCTTTAATATTACCCACAAAGAGGCCTGAAGATATTAAAATTAATGAATTAGTTTCTGAGGATATTAGAAGAGTATGAGTAATCTAGACAAACACTCTCTCATAAGACTACAATGTGAGTACCCATGTCATTTAAATTGGTTTAGTAAGCACATTAAGAAATGAAAAGAAAGATGTGCACTAAATGATTATGTCCCTCTCCAATTCAGATGTCAAAACCCTAACCACCAATAGATGGTATTGGAAGGTGGGGCCTTCGAGAGACAATTAGGTTTAGATAAGGTCATTAGAGTAAAGCTCCCAGTTGGGATATTTGTCCTTTTAAAAAAAGAAAGCGCCTAGAACTCTCTGTCCTCCATGTGAAGACACAGGAAGAGGGTGGCCCATCCGCAAACCAAAAAGAGGATCCTTACCAGACACCAAATCTACCAACACTTTGATTTTGAGCTTCTCAGTCTCTAGAACTATGACAAATTGACAAATAAATGACTGTTGCTTAAGTCATTCAATCTAGGGTATTTTGCTATAGAAGCCAGAATTAACCAAGACAGTAATGATGCAGTTAAATTTAATGTATTTTATCTAGTGCAAAAATTTTAAACTGTGATTATAACATGTGATCACTTAAAATATTATCAAAGGCATCCCTTTTATTTTTTACAGTCTTCAAAATCCAGTATGTATGTTATTCTCATAGAAGATTTCAATTTATACTAGTTACATTTAAGTGCTCCCTAGCCATATATGCTTATAACTATCATATGGGACAAAATAGAGCTAGAATAAAGGGCTTTTCATTGGGGTTAGATACTACCTAATTATGAGAACTGATTATGAGTCTGTGCAAGGTCTAAGCTCTGTGTTTAATGCTGAGCCTGAAGTTTCTAAAGGTCAGCCTGATTAACAACTGGAGAAGAAATGTTTTTGTGGGCAACAATGAAGCAAGAGTGGAATACAAGGGGATGAAGTGCAACACACGTATTTCTCACCGCTTCCAGTCTAGATTCCACAGATGACTAGTACGACAGGCCCTTTACCATGAACCTACGTAATCAAGTGGTTCACAACTCAGAGTTGCTGAAGGGAAACAAGTGGTGGGAAGTGTGGAAGGTGCAGGTTCAGAGGCTGCCTCACACCTACAAGGTGAGATGGCAAATCAGTGACAATGTGTACCAGCTGCCACACTGTTTGAATCCCTGCATCAAAGGTTAATGCATAAAAATATGGCTACTACTTTCCTCTTGCCTCCCAAATCTTCTATAAAATGTCTTTGTGGCCAGTGCAAACCCCATGCCATATGGGAATTGAATTCATGGAATGAAGTTCCAGCCTAACTAAATTGATACAGTATAAAGGCACCACACACAGGCAGGGAAGCTTACTCTAGCATTTCCAAGTCCTATCAAAACTGAAATTATTCTTTGGAAATATCATCTCTATGAAATTACAACAGAGGGGTCTGAAACAAATGCCCTAATGAAAGCTCTTGTAACGCAGAAACAGTTTTTACACTGAGAAATTAACACCGATAGAATTAGTGCTGGTATAGCTCTCCCATCCTCTGATCCTTTCTTTTTCTTAATTCAAAACTATACACACAGACACAAAATAATTTAACTGCAGAGATTCTGAAGAGTATAAAGTATCACCTACAAAACCCAGGTGGGATTGATGAGTGCTAAGTGCACTTGAAGTCAAAGTTCTAATGCAATTTTTAAAGTAAAAGCATCGTAAACTTTCAGACTAGAAGCAGTTTTTCAAATTATCAGATTGAATTTCCAGATGAGGAACTGAAACCCAGAAACATGAATTGAGTGACCTCATGTTTGATTATGCAGCAATTCAGCAAAAACTAGGACTCTGTTTTCCAGCAGTCTAACATACCATAACAGAAATAAAATGAGAAAAGCAAGTAAACTTATTCAATCAAACAAGGATTGCTTTCCTGATTAAGCCTAACTGACCACAGATACATAATACCTATTTGTAAATATTATCCACAACACTGTTAAAAAACTTATTTACGTAATGAGTGCAATATATTTGAAGTGACTAGTAACTATAAGGCACGTCCTATCAGGAAAAAGATAAATGTTCAAGAAGTATACTTTTAATTCCAACAAATAGATGTAGCATGAATGAGTAAGGTTGGGTTTCTTTCCATCATTCTAATTCTCTTTTCTTTTTACCTTCTTTTGTCTCTCAGCTTTCCCACTGATAGAGATCATTAAAGAAAGTCTTCACTTAACCAACTCTAGGTTAACTCTCAGGGGAAAAGGTGGAACTATTCAGAGAGATTGAAATGGAAACAGGGAGTAAAAGAAGGTATGCATCTTGATTCTAGTTTGTTTTCTACATTCTGTGAGTTGGCTGTATAGGGCAGATGTGGTTTTGTGACATGTTTTAGCAGTTCAGCCCTCAGGCAGTACAGAGGAGGTATTCTTGTGGAGCAGGCTTGCCTGTGAGATCACCATTGTGAGGGAAAAGAGGCCTTGTAATGGAATATTGCAGGCAAAGTAGAAGCAAAATAGAAGTCAAATCCAAGCATAAGATGATCTGCACTGGAGTTCCCGTCGTGGCGCAGCGGTTAACGAATCCGACTAGGAACCATGAGGTTGCGGGTTCGATCCCTGGCCTTGCTCAGTGGTTAAGGATCCGGCATTGCCGTGAGCTGTGGTGTAGGTTGCAGACACAGCTGTGATCCCGCGTTGCTGTAGCTGTGGCGTCGGCCGGTGGCTACAGCTCCGATTAGACCCCTAGCCTGGGAAGCTGGATATGCCGCAGGTGCAGCCCTAGAAAAGGCAATAAAGACAAACAAACAAACAAAAGAAGATGCTCTGCACTACTAGAAACTGAGGTAAGTAAGAATATCAACATCAGTGACAACACAGACTGGCTCTTCCAAAGCAATTGCCTCAACAACCTGTGCTGAGAGGACCAAACAGGAGTTACTGCAGCATCTGGTTTCTAATCAGTGATCACAGCACGGGTAGGGGTCAGTGCCACCCAAAGCCAGTGGTGACTGCAATCTTCCCAACACAGTTACATACTTTCTCGGACTAGAGAAACGGCAGTACAATTCTGTGTTATGGGAGGAATAACTCAAATAAGAACTTTTGATTTTGAAATAGTTACATATTTGTATAGGTCATGGTAACTATACAGAGACTGTTACGAGCTGGAAGGGTCTGTTGCCTTCAATTGGGTGGATTGCTTAACTTCCTAGTGCTTCAGTGTTCTATTCTATGGGTACAATGAAGATCACTGTACGATTTTGAAGGCATTTTGAAGGTACGATAAGGTTTAGTTAGGTTAGTAAGTATATATGTATACATATTTTTTCCTTCCCCACATGTGGGGATCAAAGTGATTAAACCCTCAACCTTGTGCTATAAGTATGATTAGAGAGAATGATGAAACTAAGTCATCAGCTAGTCAGTCAGTCAGCATTTAATCAGTAAACTTAGCAAGACTGAGTTTGCTTAGTAATGTGAACTTGAACAGATTTTTGTTTGTTTGTTCCCCCTATATGCTGTGGACTAGTAGGGCATGATGGAGAGAATGAATAGAGAGAAGTGAGTAAGAGCAAATAACATCAAGAAGGCCATATCTGGGAGAAACAAAGAGAAGTAGGCAAAAGTCAAGGGATAGGGCAACTATGAGTATGTTTAGAATACAGGACCATATGAGTATGTATATTCTACGTGTAAATTAAATGTTAACTTATTATAAATAGAATACTTGCCAAATGAAACAGTTCAAATTATAGAACATAAACAGGGCAGTTCCATACTATAATATGAAGCATTTCCTGCCCTTCTTTTGTGCAAGAACTTTTACAAAATTGATAGACACAGTTTGTATGTTTCATTACTGTTTTTCTCAATATTACAGAATGTTTATACCATTTAATAAACTTTCTATAAACATTTTTTAAATTAACTAATTAATTAATTTTATTTTTTGCTCACACCTATGACATGGAGAAGTTCCAGAGCCAGGGACTGACCTCATGCCACAGCAGTGACCCACCTCATGCCACAGCAGTGATCCAAGCTTCTTTAACCCACCGCACCACGAGAGAACCCCTATAAGCATTATTTTTAATGACTATATAATAGCCAATAAGATAGTTACACTATGTTCAACTTCCCTTTCTTTCAGAGAACTTCAGCATGTAAGGACTGTGACAATCTTTTTATTTGTCAACTTGGCTAGGCTTCATTTCTAGTTATTCACTCCACATTAACCCAGATGTTGCTTTGAAAGTATTTTGTAGACGTGATTCAAGTCCATAATCAGTTGGCAGTCAGGGAGAATATCCTGGATAATCAGGATGGACCGGATTTATTCAATTAAAAGTTCTTTAAAATGGAGATGAGACATCCTCTTGTGAAGAGCAGCTTTGCTTGTACCAGCGTTCTACTCTGCCCTTCCTGACAGTCTGCCTTACAATACAAATTTCAGACTTGCCTAACCAGCCCCTGCTATTGCAATTGTGTAAGCCAACTCCTTGCAATATCCCTAATATATATATCTTACTGTTTCTACTTTACTGGTTGAACTCCACTGATGCAGGGAGGACATTTTGCTTTTTAGGAACAATATTTCTGTGGAATATAATTTGAGAAAGAAATAAATGACCCATAGAAGCTCATCCACTTAGTGAATTCATGAAGTTCATAGAAAAAAAAAAAAAAACAAACACTGGAAATTTGAAATCTCGCAAGCCCATCTCTAAGTACTAGAACTGAAATGGCAAAGAAAATGAAATGCCAAGGTGATTGATAACCATGCTAACTTAGCCTTGTTTTGTGGATGGGGAGGGAAGAGTGAGTGGTGGGGGAGGAAACAAGTTTTAATTGGTGAACATAAATAAGTTTTGAAAACTTAGTGTTAGGGTAACCAAGATTTTCCTCAGGGTATCATAAAGACTGCAAAGTAATGTAGCTATGCTGATGTGCTAACCCAGCTGGAAATTTTTCCACATCTATTTACAGCTGGACCACATGGATTGGCTCTCCTCTCATGCTAAGTTTCTATTCCTGATGAAAGAGAGAACATAGAACACTTTGACCCTGAAAATGCAAATAAACTTACCCTTATAGAGATGTCCACATACAAATGATAAATGGAGGCACTGAAATGTTTCCTCTAGTGAATCGCATATTACAATTATACTTTCTATTTCTGGGAATCTCACCTTCTCACCTATTGCCTTGTTCAACATTTGCTACTTCTGGCTGCAGAAACTGATTACGAAGTTAGGCCAATTGTGATTTTAAATGACACTGTATTGACTTTTTTTTTTTTAATAAGGAAGATATAGTCAGCAGAGAAATGTGTAGCAGCACTCTTTATTTAATTGCAGTAGAGTCATATCTTGTTTTCTCTATTTCATAGCAGCAAACCGTGAATACTCCCTGCTTCCTTCTCAATTACACTCAGCTAAAATATACTGGGCATAAGGGAAGAGAAAAAGCACTAGGCTATAGGCACTTTGCTCTATGTTAGATATCTCTTAAATGACATCAAAAGGAATTTTCCAATACAGGTGTCATTTTAGATGAGAACACTGGGGCTTCAGAAATTAAGTGCCATATCAAGGCAGAAACGGGATTTTAACTAAGACCTGCTCCCTTCTTGCTTTGCCATGTTGCCACTTAAATTAATACATGTATTCCATAAAAGTCACATTTGAAATAAATCCCATTTTAGTAAATATACCTCTGAATTGTCTACTAAAAATAATTAACTGCTATAAACTCCTTTTAGAACAAATGCCATCCTAATCGGCCTTACCCACCCCATTTTCCAACGTTTTTCTTTTAATTTTCAGAAAGATGAAATAGAATCTTTTTTTAATATATCTACTCTATTAACTGTAAATCCGAGATTTGATAAATATAGGTAGAAAGATCATTTGCTGAAGCTCAAGGAAAGTAGTGCTCACAGCTCTCACGCGCTTTTGCAGCATCTACAGAGAAGCAATTTTCTATCCGTGAGGAGAGCTTGATTAGACCTATGATACGGTCTTGGACTACTTCTACCAAATACATTATCCACTTAAATCACTCCTTCTTCCCGCCCCTCTTCCCACAGCCCAGATTATTCATAGCAATATCTGAAAAGAAAAATAAATTGTGGGTGTAAAAGACAATTTTAGGATTGATTATGTGAATAGTGTTCTAGTCTCTTTAATCTGGCTTTTTACTGCTTCATAGAATAAGAGAATCCCCACATGTATTTAGAAACTTTGCACAATAATCAAAAGACTATATATCAGGAAATGTCAATTTAAAGTAAAAAGTATTGGATCAGTAAAGATAACATATGAACAAATGATCATAATGACATGTTGATATGTAAATATTTATTTTTAGATAATTAATATACGTAAATATCTGGCTAATCTGGTTGTATGTTTAAGGCAATATATACTTGACTTCTTATTTATAGATAGTTTAGTCTAATAAACAATTGAAAACACTACTTTACATTTTGATGTTTTTGAAGTCGTTTCCATTTAAAACATTTAATTTCTTTTATGGGATGAAAAATAGTTCCCCTTACAGAAAAATGCTTTTGTTTTCTTTGTTCAAAAATGCATTTCACTTAGCCATAGAGTTCTAAATTCTCAATTGTTTTTGTTTTTTGCTCTTTTTCTGACTGTGACCAGATTAAAAAACAAAACAAACAAACAAACAAAAAAATGCTTTTTGATACCTGAAGGATTCCTAAGGGTTATTTTATTTGCTGATGGCTGGGAGTTTCTCATTTATATACAATACATCCTTTCTGAGAATGAATGTTGTAGCTGCCATATCATATCTGTGTCTGAATAACCTTTTGCACTAGACTGCTGTGTCTGGATTAACTCATGATGTTTATTGATTCAGATTCCCTATGGCTTCTTTTTCTTTCTTTCTTTTTTTTTTTAACAGAAGGCAGAAACTAACCTCTTCCATTCTTTATTATCATAGCAGCAGCACCCAGGCCAATTTCTAGAATCATTAGATTTTGAATATAATAAGAAATTTCTCTTTCCTGTTAATTTCTGTATTGCTACTAATTTAGAAGTTAGGCTAAAGATTTTCTAACCAAATAGGAAAAAAATCATTTT
Source organism: Catagonus wagneri (assembly GCA_004024745.2). Classification (NCBI taxonomy): domain Eukaryota; kingdom Metazoa; phylum Chordata; class Mammalia; order Artiodactyla; family Tayassuidae; genus Catagonus; species Catagonus wagneri. Next base: position 30,586,875 of record PVHT021183519.1, read on the forward strand.
TAGGACAAGGTTTAAAACTTTTGAAAATGTTGTCTTCTCGTGCAATATGAAAAGTATAATTTGCATATAAACAATTGGTATGACAATTATAATTATTTTCCTTTCAAAAAAGTAAATTAAAAATTTCTAAGGAGTAGCAGTATTTTAGTCTAATTTTAGCATTGGTTTGTATTTGAATGCAGTAAAACATAATTTATTTAAATATTTTTTATTCTGAAATTCAAATCTCTTTCATGTAGTGCTCCACTCCTCCCCAACAATTTCTAAAGGAAAATTAAGGAATACCTTGTCTCCGAAAAGTAGTGAATTTGCAGTTCCAATCTTGAATCTCACATGTGAGAAGGCCCCAATCTGCTGCTCATTTCACAGTGCTATGTGAAAAACTTCTTGAATGAAATTTGGAAACTCAATTTTTAGAGCTGTTATAGAGTCAGAATGTAACTCCAGTAACAAATAGATGGTGAGTTTTACAAAACTGACTTTATTCAAGAAACTACTACTGGATACTAAGCTTGTCCTTGTTTTACAAATAAAGATAATATGGTGAAATGACCCTGATTATTGATATCAGGGTCATTGATACTGATATCATTAATAAGCCCGCAAAGTCCTTAATATCAGATATTCAACATTTTGGGCAACGTTATATACAATTTAAGGGTACTGTCTCTATAGTCAGAATATTAAGGTTTAAATCCAAAATTTATTACTTTCTATGTGACTTTGAGAACTTTACAAACCTTTCCTAAACCTCAGTTTATCCATACCAGTGAAAAGTTACTATGAATCTATTGAAGGAACCGTTGTGAAGTTACAATGAGAAAATGAATTTAAATAGTTAACACAAATGACTGGCAGCCAGTAATTGCTTAAAGGAATTAGCATGTAGTCATACTGCTAATCCAGTAATAAAAATTAAATAATTTATAGATAAAGTCAAATCTTGTTAATACATGCAAATCAATTTTAAGAGAGACAAACTTAGTTACATTTATAGATTATTACATTAATGGCACTCATTATGTAGCAAAAGATAACTGACCAGAAAATTTTATCAAAAGTGGGGGTATAATATAATAGAAAATTTGAAAGATGCAGTGCTAGCTTTGGTACAAAGTAGTGAAAGGTTAGAGGGTAGATGAATGCCAAGGAGGCTACTGGTAAAATTGAGAAGAATGGCAGACTAAATGTTGGTGGAAGCTGAAAGAGAAGGGGAGAAATCATTACTGGAGGCTGAAACAATTAGCAACGCCATTATTTGTTGTTGCTTAGAAAACGTGGAATATGCTTACTGATCCTGCGAATCAGTTTTTTCCAACTATCAGTTTTTTTCCATCAGCTTTTTTCCAACTGTGTATGTTAAGAAGCAGGAAGAGAAAGCTGAGCTAAAAGGTATTTTCAGTTCACAAGTGGTGTTCATAGTAAGTACAGAGGGCAAAGGACTTTTTTAGTTTGAAAAGAAACTGTATTTTCTCCAGTCCTTCCCAATGCTAAAAGATTTTCAAAATAAGAAATGGCCTTACAGTAGGGATTAAGTGTATTATAGCTTTAAGCTTCTGTTGTTAATTTAGAAACATTTATGGAATTACCAAGTAGACCCTATCAGGTTCACAAAATGTTTTCTAAAAATCTTAAAGGTTCCGTCCTAACACTCGTGCAAAATAGACATTTACAAATAATTGTAGATATGGCTTTTGAAACACGGTGTAAACCGTTACATGCATGTGAAGCTCACACCATGTTTAAGGGAGTAATATTAGATTGAACTAAAAGGGTCAGAAGCAGTTCAAAATGAAAAGATATCTCTATGCCTATATAGATATAACCAAAAAACAACCTGAGACGATAGTCAGTTTCAAACACTTGTGCTTTCTTATAGACGAGAAAGTGTATCAGAGTGGGGTCAAGAGTCACCAAGGACAAAGAACTGAGAATCACACTTCCAGTGAACAGAACAATGCTCTAATCAAGGAACATCCTTTGTCCTTGAGTGGGGGGGGATCCTGAGAAAAGATACAGATTATTTTCATAATCATTGTAGACCTGCGATTGCCTCTCATTTCTCATTGACAGTTGTTACATCATTTTATGTTGGCATTATAAATGTATATAATTTAGCTTTTTAGTTTATGGACTCCTGGAATATCAAGAACACATCAAAGTTACTGTAAATAAGAAGAATTATCAATATACAGAACTATATAGATCAAGAATATGGAATTCAAGACTAGTGCTTCAAATGAATAAGATATTGGTGTTTGGGCATGGTGTGGGTATGTTTTACAGTTGGACCAGGGCATTAATCATGGGACTCAGAGAGCAAAACAGGATAAAGTGTTACATTACTCTGAGCTTGCCCTTCTGAAATATCGTGGCCAAAGGAATATCAACACACAAGCAAAGACATGATAAATGATTACATATCTGAGCTCGCCAGCTGTCACTATGTGAAGATCATACTTTTCACACTATGTATGGAAGATAGCATGGACAGAGACCCTCAATTATCACAGCCATCCCAACTAAACCCAGTCTTTTAACAAAGTTCCAGTTGAATGCAGCTACACGAATAAAAACTCAAGTGAGAGCAGCAGAAGAAACTTTCATCCAACCCACAACATAAATAAAAAACAATTTTTTTCCTTATTTAATCCTCTAAATTCCAGTGTGATTCTATAGCATAAATACCGATACAATTACCAATGCCATAAATTCTAAAACCAGGGACCTATCTTATAAATGCTTGTTGTTGGGTGTAAAGAGTCTAGAAGAAAAATGATAAGACAATTCAAGTCCTAAAAAGAAGAAAGGAAAAGAAGTCAAAAAGAAATACGGAAAAAGGTTTATTTTGTTAACTAGTTGTATGCTAGCAAGTAAGCCATGTAGGCTCTTCTTTTTTATTTTAGATCATTTTTCTAACCAATGGAGTAATAAAACATATTTTACTCATTTAATATTTTCCCATTTGAGCATTAAGTGAGATAACATATGGGAAGCTTTCTAAAAAATATAAAACAGCCAGAATAAATATGTTGGTAAAGGTAGTACATAGAAATTCCATTACTGGTAACACATTTTAAGCACAGAGTTAGGTACATTCTTCCCTAAGAATGTTTGGAAAGCTAGTTAGGATATAGCTTTTTTGAAATGTAATGAGCTTTTTTAACTGATAATGCAAGCAAAATACTATTTTCCAAGTTTTTTGCCACTGGTAATTAATCTGAGAAAATATACATATTTGCTTCAAATAGAATGAGAAAGTCTCTTGATCCATATTTTTGAAATTCTAAGGCTTACAACAACTCAAAGCATGTATATCTTCACATTTTGAATTGGGATAAGGTAATAAATCCCTCTTCAGTGGAAATTAGTGTCACCATATAAAAGTTAAAAATCCCAACTAACAAAGAGGTCTGTAATGCTTTCCTTCTCTGGCAAAATCCATAACTGCTTAGTAAGTCACAACTATTTTCCTGGAAAAATGCTACAAGTTCTTTCAAGTGTATGGTATTAATAATCTTTTCAACTAATGCCTTAAGCAGGTTAATTTATAACCACAAGATTTAATTTCTTTCTTCTGTTGTTCATCATAATATCTAATATTTCCTACTTGAATATCATTTAGGCCCTTCTACCTCTAATGAGCACAGGACCAATCTTGGAAGGGGATCTTGTATATATTTACATGTAAGAGAGACTTAGACCCCGCTCCCAGATTGATGAGTATTAATGTCTTCTGCAAAATAGTTCATAAAAATGGTAAAAAATATTTCTCATCCCTTTTTTTCCTTCTCCTCCTCTTTCCCCCTCCCCCTCCTCTTTTTTTCTCCTCTTCCTCCTTCCTTCTTCTTTTTAATATTCTGAATATATGCCACTTTTTTCCCTCAAGAATTAGAATGCAAATAATTTCCAACAATATTTCAACAGATTGTATCTTTCAGAACTTGAGCAGTATTTGGTGCCAAAAAGAGCAATTTGTTCCCTATTCTCAATTGTACAATAGATTAGTGAGTAAAGGGAAAGGGTCAGGATGGAGGGCATTGTGTTAAAAAGTAGATAGGGTAGGATTTCCTCAGTAGCCTAACAGTTAAAGATCTGGCATTGTCTTTATCTGCTGTGGCCAGTAGCTTTCCTGGACCAGGAATATGCTACAGACAGACACAGCCAAAAAAAAAAAAAAAAAAAAAAAAAAAAAAAAAAAGGTATATAGGATTAATATGGAGCCACTGAATAATATTTGTTTAGGGAGTAACATAATGTTACAAAGACTTAACCACTTCACCATACTCTGCCCACATATGCATGACACACAATTCTTCCTTGTTTTATTCCTTATTTTAGATGTCATTTCATCAACAACCATTTCTAATATACTTGAGTGAGACACTGGTTAGATCAGTATTCCAGAGATCAAACTTAATTACCACTTACCACAAATATTGATAAATTATCTTGCTAAATAAACTAGCTGAGACTACACATTCCCCCTATTTAGGTGAAATTAAAGCATGTGCAATGGGGAAACAACAAATGCACAGCTCTGAAATTCAGTCATACATATAAACATTGACCAAGACAACATTTTATATTCTTTGCCTTGGGTAAGTAATTTTACTAGGGATTAAACGACATTCCAGCAAGTCTGTGGAACTCCTTTTCAATAACTAGCACTACAAGGGGAAGAGTCTTGATTTATTACAATGATGATAATAACAGCTAACATTTGTATTCTAGGAGCTGTCTGAAGCACTTCCACATGGATCATTCTATTCCATTCTCTCTGAAACTCTAGGAAGTAGATATTACATTTTCTTGATTTTACAGATAAGGAAATAAAGCTTCGAAAAGTTACAAACTTCATGCAACTTGGAAGGTGGAGCTGAGAATCAACTGCTTATATTCCAGGTTCTAAAATGTTTGGTTTTTAACCAAATGAGTAATTATAGGAGTAGTTGCTGTCCAAAATATGCATTTGCAAAACCTCTAATTATTGTAGTAATTTATAGTTAATTTTACCATATTTTAAATTATATTTAAAAATTACAACTAAATTAACACTAAGTGATTAACCTAATTTTATTAAAATTTGGTAACAGACTTTATTGTATCATATGTTTTCTAATCCTCCTACAAAATCTGAAAAGTGATTTATCGTCATATAAAAATTACAGTCCAGGAGTTCCCATCGTGGCATAGAGGAAACGCATCCAACTAGGAGCCATGAGGTTGTAGGTTCAATCCCTGGCCTCGCTCAGTGTTGCCATGAGCTGTTGTGTAGGTTGCAGATGCAGTTTAGATCTGGCGTCACTGTGGCTGTGTCATAGGCCAGCAGCTGTAGCTCTGATTAGGCCCCTAGCATGGGAACCTCCATATGCCACAGGTATGGCCCTAAAAAGACAAAAAAGACAAAAAAATAAAAAAATAAAAATAAAAATTACAATCCAGAATGGAAAAAAAATCTTATTTGCATCTTTGCTTGAATGTTAAACACACACACATTAACCCAAATATTCTTTCAAAATTTTTACCTGAATTGAAATTATATTTTGAGAGAAATTCACCATGTAATATATAATATTGGGTTACAGTTATATACAAGTATTGCAAAGACGATATCTATATAAAGATAATGCAAATAAATAATAGATACATCTACGAATAGTGAATATTTAGTAAAATGTTACAGGAAATGTTACTCTGAAGGGAAATATATACTGTAGCATATTGAAATATAAGAAAAGAGAAAAAACTACTCCCTTAGTTACAATTCTTGTGAATTTCTCTCAAAGTATAATTTCACAGAATTTGAGATTGCCCGTTTTCCACCTTGATCTTCTAATTTCTGCCAAATCACTAGGAATTATCGCAATTACAGAAATCCCTCTAGTACCTGTATCTCATGCATCCCCCATGCTATTCCTTCCTTTGTAGTCCCTTGAATTATTAATAGACTGTATCTATCACTAGATGTAAAGCTGCTTTTCTGACATAGCGTAAGGCCATCTCTTTTTATCTGCATGCTTATTCATATAAAAGAAAGTACTATGTAAGAGCAAGGTTCAGTGTGTAATGGGGAAAATAGATGCTTTAACCTGAGGATATTTTTTGTAAGGTTATAAAATTGGAGAAGCTGAATTGACTATTAAAAAGAAATAATAATAATGCTTTTAAACATAACTTACATAAAAGACTAAATGTCACAGCATGCCAAAATTAATCAGCCGTACATACATGCACATGTGATTAAGAGGTTTTAAGAGCAATGATGTGCTCCTAATCTCAATAGTCAGGTGGGAGGGGCAGGATGAGTGGATAGCCACTCAGGAAAATCATTGTAAAAGCTATTTAGCAACCTATATAGAGCAGTTTAATATTTTAACAAATTGTATGACTGTACCAGTCCTACCAGTAGAATATCAGCTCTGAGTGTATAATGTATTTATACATTATCCTGAATCACTAAGAGCCTTCTATATGATTATAGTTAAAAGTGAATTGTCTAAAGGATAGTCCCATCTATTTGATCATTCATTAACTGTTTGGCTTTCCAAATAATGTGTAAGGGAAAGATTATTAATATTAAAATATTAAAATTACAATCTGTGTTGCATTAATTTTAGCATATTTGCTCAATTCTTATCATGTAGATTTTGACATATTATATTTGCAATATCCAAAATATATATTTAGTAAAGTTCTATTTGAGAAGTAGCAACGCTGCTTAAAAGAAGATTAAAACTTATCAATAGAGCTAATGTTGAGTCATTTTTTAAACTGCTTCTTATACCGTTCCTTATTTTTCAGTAACTGTCTCCAATTTTAAAGAACATAAGTTTGAATTAATGCACATACATATAAAATGAGGGAGTTCCCGTTGTGGCTCAGTGGTAAGGATTCTGACTAGTATCCTTGAGGACTCAAATTCAATCCCTGACCTCGAGCAGTGGGTTAAGGATCTGGTGTTGCCACGAACTGTGGTGTATGTTGCCAATGCGGCTCGGATCATTCTTTGCGGTGGCTGTGGTGTAGGCCAGGCAGCTGCAGTTCTGATTCGACCCCTAGCCTAGGAACTTCCATATGCCACAGGTGCGGCCCTAGAAAGACATAAATACATAAATAAATAAATAAATAAAATGATTTTCCACTTCACACCCACATAAATTTTGATAAAGTTTTACTGCAATTGAAATAAATAAGTATTTTTTATGGTGCCACCTCTTTTAGGCTTTCCATGTACAAAAGGAGCATTAACTTAAAGAGTTTAGCCTTCTGCTACAAAAGAAAAGGCAAATGTACTTAAATCTAAAGTTCAAAGCAAAGTTGAAGAAAGAAGTAACCTAAGACTCACTAAGAAATAAAATGCATATAGACTGAGAATATTGGTGAGTATTCAATGATGTAGAAGTGGGACAACAGAAGCCAAAGGCATGAATGGAAATCAAGTGTCAGAAACCACTTAAAAGTATTAATCAGAGGATTTCCACGATAAAAAATGTTGAGTTTAGATAAACTTCCTCACCTTCCCTCCCTCCATTAAAAGACATCTGAAGAAACTGAAGGGAATATAAGATAAAAATATCCACATGACTAAATCTTCAAAACTTTTGCTTGGATATCAGATTCTACAAAGTGAGATTTAAAGAAGAAACAAAGAACCACTCAAGTTATCTTCTCGATAATTTCAATGAGAATGAGCAAAATAATGTATCAAAACAAGGGAATATTATCAAAAATGGGACAAAAATGACAATGATGTAGATTAAAAGAGAGCACACTGAAAAAATTAACACAATATATAGTAGATGGTGATAGAAAGATCAAAAGATGAGAAGAAAACCATAGAAAAAAAATATTCTCGGCCCGGGAAAACCACCTTCATGATCATGGTATCTCCCCTGTCTGGTAAGTATAAGAAATGTAAATATTAATATATGGTTTATGGTCAAATATACAAATGTTATTCCTTACAGTGTGCTAGAGGGTTGCCTCAGAACTTTCTTAAGGCTTACCTGCTTAAATATTTTTAAAATGATCTGCTTTATAAATAGTATCTGTTTATAGTAATTACATATCAATAATGATATGTTTGGAAATAATCATTTGTTTTACCAACAGTTTTGTCATATCCACTTACTGGGAATTTGTAACATAAACTTTTCTTTCTTTCTGGATTTTAATTGTTTATTAGACCATAGAAATATTTCCACTGATTATATGTACTATGTAAGAGTGATCTACCTATTAGTCATTTTATACTTAATGACATGTTCAAATTCCCAATAAAACAGCATGCAGAAGAAAGGAAAATAGATCTTTTGAGATAATCACAATTTATAGTTATCTGATGTTTTTAAGTTAAAAGTAGCTGAGAAGTTGCAACAGAAATAATATCTTGAGAGGAAGGGCTTTAAAATTTAGCTACGATGAAAGAATAGTAATTCCAAGGAGCCAGCATAGGTTGTAATTTATTCAGTATTTAAAACTCATATTTCCTAAACAAGATCATTGTCACATGCATTTATTATTTTAAATGGCCTCTCTCAAGAAAGCATTGCATTTATATTTATGAAGACATTTATTGCACACTAAATGCCAAGTAAAGATTATAAAAAGTATCTTTATTGAAGTCTAACAGCAATGAAAGACATTTTCCATTAGTGGTATAATTAGCTCATAATTATGTAAGCAATAAATACATAATTAGTTTTTAAATTCATAATATATTAATATTTTATACAATATTGGCCATGGATCTGTAAATAATATTGACAAATTAAATCACCATTTTCTTGTGCACTGAATATCAGCATAATTGAAGGAACAGATATTTCTAAAACATAGAAAAGTCGAAGAAGTCTTCCACCACGTATATACATAGAAATCTTTTCTTTGCATATCTAAGAATAGATTATACTTTTCTATAGTTGAGGTAGTGGGGAGGATATAATAATCTAGGCTATGCAAAAATCAATATTAAAGATAGATGACTTATCCTTCTCATTTGCTCTTCAGTTCACTTCTAATATTAACAGCACTTTTTAGTTTTGTACCATACAGATGGCTTATTTGTCTCTCAAAATGTAATAATGCTTTTATTAAGTAGCTTAATACCCCCACAAAAAAAATCTCCTATAAAGCATAAGTGACTTACTTTTAAGTTAAAGAAAACTGCAAATTTCAGGTCATTATAATTTTATATTTCCCTATTGTCAGGGCAGTTAGAAAAGAACCAGCATATCTGAGGCCTAAACTATAACACAATCAATATTGCAAGATCATCTATTTTTTTCCCATTACTTTATGAATTTTATTACAATTATAGGTGTACAAAAATCATCACAACTCAATTTTATAGCATCTCCATCCCAAACCTTCAGTGCATCTATAGAAAGCATGTTTATTGTAACTGTTCATGATAATTAAAAACTGAAAATAATATAATTGTCATATTATGGCAAATAGTTATATAAATATTGTATATCCTATAAAGCTATATTTATTTATAAGTTTAAAATAAGGAAATCAAAGTTTTCAAAATGTGAAATGTTCACTATAAAGTACTTTCTTAGATATTCAATTAATAATAAAGCATGTGAAATATTTGCAAAGTTTGGGGTTTTTTAAAAATTATTTTGGCCATGATCTTCAAATATGGAAGTTCACAGGCTTCCATACATGTGTCACAGCTGTAATCAGAGCCACAGCAGTGACAATGATGGACACTTAACACACCCAGATCCTTAACCCACTAAGCTACCAGAGAAACCCAAAGTAAATCACACAGAATATATTCAGAGTTAATGATATATTATAAAATAAATATCCTTATAACCAAAATTCAATTCAAGAAACAGAACTTTGCCAGCCCCCATGTGTCCTCATCCAAGTGCACCAGTTCAGCCCAATTAAGGGCCCTCCTCACATTCATTGCAATTGCTTTCTTGTGAGTTTTTCTACTTTTAATATCAATACATACTTCCTTAGACATTGAGGTTTAATCTTTTTCAATTTTTAAAAATGTAATATGCATTTTAATCACTGTCCAATCTGCAGATTCTCAGTCCTTCTTTTATTTTTCTCTCCCTAATTATGGGTAGAAGACTAGGGGCTTTGGATTTCCCACAGTCTGGATTTTGCTGATTTTCACAACCACGGTGCAGTTCAATATTTTTTTTTTTTTTGCCTCCTTATATTCCTGAAATAGTCATTTGAATCCAGAGGCTTGCTTAGACTCATTTTTAATCATTGTGTGAAGTTTAGAGATGATGTTTTCCTTCTTCAGGAAGCATACTGTCACTTGATGCTGTTGACTGTTGATACTCAGTGCCTGGAGTAACCAATTTTTTGAAGGTTGCAAAATGATGATAGCTTAATTCTTTTTGTTTTATTAATGGACATAATTCTATAAAGAGAAACTTTCACCCATCTACTATTAGTGTTACAGTTCATATAGGAAAGGCAGGATAAAGATAAACTTCGTAATCCCCCATTATTTATTACTTTTAAAGAAAATGAATTGGTTCTCTGTTCTTCTCCAAAGGTGACTAATTAGGATTTTCCTTTTATTTTTAATGAACTATTCCTTTTGAGATAATTGCAGATGCATATGCAGTTGTAAGAAATAATGTAAACACCCTGTACTCTTTACCCAGTTTCCCCCAATGTGAACATCCTGAAAAACTGTAGTGCAGTACTACAACCAGGCTATTGATATCCACAGAGTCAAGATATAGAACATTTCCTTCCTCATGAAGGTCCATCTTATTTCACATTTTAGATTTTTTAATTTTTAATTGATTTACAGGGTTGTGTCAATTTCTGATGTACAGCATGGTGACCCATAATACATATACATTCTTCCTTTCCTACCATCTTACTTCATGTTCTATACCAAGAAACTGGATATAGTCCCCTGTGCTATACAGTAGGACCTCATTGCTTATCCATTATAAATGTAATAGTTTGCATCTACTAGCCTCAAATCTCCATCCATCCCACTCCCTCTCGCCTCCCCCTTGACAACCACAAGTTTGTTCTCTGTGTTGGTGAGTCTGTTTCTGTTTTGTAGATAGGTTTATTTCTGGCATATTTTAGATTCCTCACATCAGTGATATCATATGATATTTGTCTTTCTCTTTCTGATTTACTTCATTGAGTATGAGACTCTCTAGTTGCATCCATGTTGCTGCAAATGACATTATTTTGTACATTTTTATGGCTAGGTAGTATTCCATTGTAAATATGTACTACATCTTCTTAATCCATTCATCTGTTGATGGGCATTTAGGTTGTTTCCACATCTTGGCTAGTGGGAATAGTGCTGAAAAGATCATATGGGTGCATATATCATTCTGAATGAAAGTTTTATCCAAATCTATGCCCAGGAGTGGAAATGCTGGATCATATGATCATTCTATATTTAGTTTTCTGAGGAACCTCCATACCATTTTCCATTGTGGTTGTACCAATTTACATTCCAACCAACAGAGAAGGAGTGTTCCCTTTTATCCACACTCTCTAGAATTAATTATTTTTAGATTTGTTTATGATGGCCATTCTGATTGGTGTCAGGTGGTACCTCACTACAGTTTTACTTTGTATTTCTATAATGATTAGCAGCATCGGGCATCTTTTTTTGTGCCTACTAGCCATCTGTATCTTTTCTTTTCTTTTCTTTTCTTTGTCTTTTATCTTTCCAGAGACGTACTCACCACACACAGAGGTTCCCAGTCTAGGCATCGAATTGGAGCCACAGTTGCCGGCCTACACCACAGCAATGCCAAATCTGAGACACATCTCTGACTTACACCACAGCTCATGGCAACACTGGATCCTTAACCCACTGAGAGAGGCCAGGGATAGAACCCTCATCCTCATGGACACTAGTCGGGTTCACCAACTTCTGAGTCATAATGGGAACTCCCATATGTCTTCTTTAGCGAAGTGCCTATTTAGGTCTTCTGCCCATTTTTCAATTGGGTCGTTTGTCTTTTTGTTGTTGAGTTGTATGTGTTGTTTGTATATTTCAGAGATTAGGCCCTTCTGGTATATAGTGGTCTTTCATGTCATATATTTTCATCTTATTGTTTTGAGCTCATTTTGAATGGGTGGAATAGTCTTGCATGATTTTGTGGGCTGATCTGTTTTGTGGAGATGTGTGAAGAGTCTTCAACTTTTAGAAGTAAAGAGTGGAGAGGGCAGCTTTTCTAACTTACCACTGTCCCTTTCTCTTTTATTATTCTGTAGTGTGCAAAAATATGGCAACTCACTTTTTGAGCTTTTCTGGCCCTCCTCTTTCCTCAGTTTTATCTGAAATTTTCCTTTCTCCATTTTTATTTTCTTTCCCTGTTAAATTTTGATTCCATTCCAATAAATGTCTTTTCAACCAAGAACAATATTCTATAAGGAGCCCAGGTTAGTCAGTGTTGAGCATTAGCAAGTATTTACTCTTCCAATGTCTGTAGCCATGAGCCCAGGCTGCTTGTCCTCACTCACCTGGGGATGGGTGAAATGGTTCCTGGTTTCACCCAAAATTTTCAAAGTGGCCCATTACACTTTCCTTTTGGCATTTTTGGGTTCTCCTGTTCTTGGCTCCAACAGATGACTTATTGCTTTTCTTTTGTTCCTTTTCTGTTAAAGCAAATGGGCCTTGTGTCTCCACCTACTTGGATTTGAGTGCTCATGGGAATTACTTTGTGACCTACTTTTGCAGTAAATACATTCATGAGCTTTTTTAATTTAGCTATCTCATTTCTCTGTCCATTCTTATGTGGGATTTGTGGAGGTTCAAAACTATGCATGTCTATTTTTCTCACAATAACCAAGATAATTGAGTTTTAAGATATGTTTGTATTATTCATAAATTACCTCCTTAACCCCAAGGATGGTAAATTGTCTTCTATCATTAGCCCTCTCTCACATACACCATTTATACCAAGGAAACAAAAAAGAAATTAAGACTGGTAAAAAGATCATTCACATCTTGGCAGGTCTTTTCCTGGCAGAACACTCATCTATAACATGGGGGCAAATGAGGGGTAGTGTTTCAGTGACTGTGGGAGGAATGGTGATGCTTTTTAATTTTTTTTAACAAACTATGGAAAATATAGTATTATCAGAATTAGTATGCTATATGTGTGGAAGTAAAAAATATCTTGAAATAAGACTATTTCTCCAAATAATGTAAATACATTATAACATTTCCAAATTTATGGAGTTCTTTGGTGGCTCAGTGGGTTAATAGTATGGTGTTGGTGCAGTTATGGCCTGGTTTGCTAGTGTAGCCCAAGTTCAATCCCTGGCCCCTAGAACATCTGAGTGCTGTGAGGATGACCAAAAAAAAACAAAACAAAACAAAGCAAAAACATCAAGATGGATGCAAAACAAACAGACAAAAACACAGATTGAAGTAGGAATCAAGGAGGAAGAATGAGACTAGACAGCTTGCCAGCTAACAACAGAGAACTTCAAGTTCTTCAGTATTTCACAGTGGAAGTGAAAGTATGTGAGTGTGTGTACAGAGTTCAGTGTTAACAGCAAAGTGAAAGAAAAGGATTTTTATCCAACATAGAGTCAGAAAAGAATTAGAAGCTGCTTTGTGGTAAGTATGAGCTGAGATTAACAGAAGGCCAAAATTTCTCTAAAAAATTCAACTCCCATTTTGCCTATGTATTTTCCAGAATGGAAAATTATCTGCAATTTTGAGAGAGAGAAAGCATCAAACTAAAAGGCATACACAGCTTAATATTCAAAGCGGTAGTAAGGTGGCACCTAAAGAGTTCATGAATTAAATAGTCAAATATTTATATGTAATATATTTGACAGTTTTAAAGACATTTGCTTATTCTTTTCAAAAAATACTTTGCAGAAATTTATGAGTTAAAATGTTATAGGGGGACTGCGGCAAGATGGCGGAGGAGTAAGAGGTTGTGCTCACCCTCTCCCACAAATACATCAAAAAACACATCTAAATATAAAACAAGTTGGACAAATCATCATCTGAATGCTGATTAATTTAAACCTCCAAAAACTGCAAGAAACCCTTGAAATAACTGGGTAGAACAACTGAAGAAAAAAAAAAAAGGTGAGAGAGAAAAGCAATTAGGATGGTAACCAGCACTCCAGGGAGGGAGCTGTGAAAAAGAAAAGTTTCCTGGGAAGAA
>PVHT021183519.1:30612396-30634501 GCA_004024745.2 Catagonus wagneri
TCTTAATTTTTCTAGCAAGCAAAAACCTATTTCTTAAAAATTCTGGGGCCCAGTATTGCCATGAGCTGTGGTGTACGTTGAAATGCACTTGGTAGGCTATCAGCTGTAGCTCTGATTCGACCCCTAGCCTGGGAACCTCCATGTGCTGCAGGGGCAGCCCCAAAAATAAAAATATAAAAAAATGAAAATTCTGCCAAAGGATCCTGCTCAGATACTACATTCTCAATAGTCATTCCTGACTAGTCTACCAAAGTGGATCTCTACCAGTGCTTAGGTTCCTGCGATCCTATCTATCATCCACTGATACTGGGCACTCTCTAAATGTTGCATTTTTCTTTTCACACAAATTGATCTTATCTCTTCAAAATCATGTACTCTGTGTAACATTAATGCTACTTCTTTAAAAATCCTTAAGCACTCAGTACAGAGATTTGCAAATATTGAATGTACTGGGCCCGATAAGTTTGGCTTTTGGCTAATAAGCATAGATATTTTTGAATCTCTGGTAGAAAGAGAGATCTTTTCCAGTTGACCTAATAATAGTGACTAAGGAAGGAAGATAGTGAGAGATATTTCGTTCATGTTCCTCCCACTCAACCACTCAACTAGGGATTTTGTTTTTGTTTTTGTTGTTTTGTTTTGTTTTCCCTTTTAGAGCTGCACTCAAGGCATATGAAAGTTCTCAGGCTAGGGGTTGAATCGGAGCTGTACCTGCCAGCCTACACTGGAGCCACAGCAACATGGGATCCAAAACGAATCTGCAAACTACACCATGGCTCACTGCAACTCGAGATCCCTGACCTACTGAGTGAGGCCAGGAATCAAACCCATGTCTTCCTGGATACTAGTCAGATGCCTTTCCACTGTGCCAAAATGAGAACTCCTCAACTAGGGATTTCTTTTTTTGTTTTTTTTGTTTGTTTGTTTGTTTTTTTAGGGCCACACTCACAGCATGTGGAGGTTCCCAGGCTAGGGGTCCAGTCAGAGCTACAGCTGCTGCCCTACTCCACTGCCACAGCAATGCCTGATTCGAGCTGCATCTGCGAATGCCGGGTCCTTAACCCCCTGAGCGAGGCCAGGGATCAAACCTGCAACCTCATGGTTGCTAGTTGGATTTGTTTCCTCTGCTCCATGATGGGAACTCCGAGATTTCTAAAATAAAGTTTCAGTCGATCCATCCAAAGCATAGAAATGTTTTACTAATCTACGTTTTGGAAGCAATGATCTAAAAGTTTCTAGAAGTGACTGAGCCCTATTTAATTCTGCAGGAACAGGCAGTTGCTCAGATATTTAGAATTCTAGAGATTCCCTCACCCTGTACCAATTGCTTGGCATTTCCATCCTCGGTAGGTTGGAACTGTGAAACTGAATTTCACCGTTTCCCTCGTCACTTAGTCAGGTCACCCAGGAAATGGGATGGGAGTCCCCTGCTAGGCTATAATCATCTAGGAGGGTAGGAGTATAAAACCACTTCTATTTCCATCACTGCAGTAGTCCACACTTACCTGTAGTTTTCCTTTCCTCGGTTTTAGTTGCCTGCAATTTTAGTTACCCATGGTCAACCTCAGCCAGAAAATATTAAATGGAAATTCCCGGAAATAACCAATTCATAAATTTTAAATTGTGCACCATCCTGAGGTGTTGATTAAATCTGCCATCCTGCTCCCTCCTGCTAGGGACATCAGTCATCCCTTTGTCCCACACAGCCCAACTGTTAGTCACCACAGTTATTAGATAAACTGTCCAAATTATTATAAGGTGTTCAAGTCACCTCTATTTTATTTAATGATGGTGCCAAAGACAAGAGTAGTGATGTTGGCAATTTGAATACTCGCTTACTGCACCTCATTTATAAATTAAACTTTATCATAGCTATGTATGCATAGGAAAAATCATCGTATATATAGGATTCAGTACTATACAAGTTGTCAGGCATTACCTGGAGGTCTTAAAATGATATCCTCCATGGCTAAAGGGGGATACTGTAGAGAGAAAAAGGATGTGGACTTCAAGGATCCTGGCTTCCCCAAAAAGGTCTTCATCCAATTCAATGAGTGTTGAAGTAACTTACAGAAACTGTGTTAGAGATCAAGCTCATATTTGTCATCAAACAATATGGTCTCATGCTGTCTTATTATATCTTTTTATGAGTCTTAAATTAATGAGGGAGTCTGTCACCTAAATCACTGTAGGCCATAATATTTCCCTCGACATTAGGCATCTTAACACCAATCCTAAAATAGCATCTGTTTTGGTTTGGTTTGGTTTGGTTTTCACAAGTTACCATTTACATTCTGATGGTTAAACTTTTCCTTTGAAAAATTATACTGTTCAGATTCTATGAAGTCATGTTTCAGCACTATCTATGTCACATGCCAAAAGCTGAAGTGATGCAAAATTCTGGCCTCCCTGCAATTTCATTTTTACCATTATCCCCAATAGCATTCGCATGATGACTATAAGATTCTAATACTGATAGAACTGAGTCATTAGCAAAAGTAGCTTCCTGCCTCCCCCCAGTTTTAATGTCCTTAGCCTTTTGTAAAGCCAGAGCTCAAGAAATAATTTTGAAAATAAAATTCATTAAAGGTTTTCTTGATGAGTCAAGTTTGTAAGCAACACAGTTAAAACAGGGGAGTTGGATGGGGATTTTCTGTCTCCCTTACCTTATTGTTCACAATGCTGACCATTTCATATTGCATTTTATTTCTTTACACATCTGATTTCCATATCAGACCAAAAATAATTGAGTTTAGGGACTATATTACATGTGGCATTGCTTCTACTACATAGTAAATGTTTTAAGAATCTGTAAAATAATTAAGATAGCATCTACAATGCTATAGGTCCAGTGGATGTCAACAGATTTCTAAATTCATAAGAAATATGAATTAGGTTGTATGTCAGCAGTATAATGATTGATGCAATTAATGAAAAAATCAATCAAAATCTTTGCTTAAATAGGACAAGCAATTAATTTTTAAAATAGTAAGGAAAACAAGGACATGACCAATTTAATATTTAACAGGTCTGTCATCTTAAAACAAAGACATCACAAAATAGCTTCTAAGGATAAAGAGGCAATGCTGATTAAGTTTTTTTTTTCTTTTTTGATGGATTTAAGTCCAAGCCAGTGTATATTCTGAGATAAGTTCAAAACATTTTTCAACTAATTCAACAAACTTCTTTTTTATTGAGGGGTAATTCTCAGGTAGAATATTATAAGTGTCAGGTATTCAACATAGTGATTCAGAGTTTTTAGAGGTTATAATCAATTTATAGTTCTTTATAAAATATTCATTATATTCCCTATGCTGTACAATGTGTCCTTGTAGCTGACTTTTTTATATGTAATAGTTCATACCTCTTATTCCCCTACCTTTATTTTGCCCTTTCCCCTTCCCTCTCTCCATTGGTAACCACTATTTTGTTTTCTATACCTGAGAGTCCATTACATTTTTGGTGATTTCACTAATATGTTTTCTTTTGTAAATTCCACATATATGTGATTTCATACAGTATTTGTCTTTCTCTGACTTATTTCACCAAGAGTAGGTCCACCCATGTGTTGCAAACAGCAAAAATTGATTATTTTTTAAATAACTACTTCTATTAAGTCACAGTTGATATATAATGTGTTACAGGTTTTAAAAAAGTATTCCACAACTTTTAAAGGTTATATTATATTTATAGTTATTATAAAATATTGGCTATAGTCTCTGTGATGTAAAACATATTCATGTATCCTATTTATTTTATATATAATATATTTTATCTTTTAATTTGATTTTATTGGAGTATAGTTGATTTACAAGATTGTGTTAGTTTCAGGGGTACAGAAGAGTGAATCTGTCACACATATAAATATATACCCAAACTTTTTTCCCACATAGGTTATTACAAACTATTGAGTAGATTTTCCTTCAGTATACAGTAGGTTCTTATTAATCATCTATTTTATGCAGCAGTGTGTATATGTTATTCCCACCTCCCAACTCTTCCCTCCCCACAAAGCTTTCACCTATGGTAACCATAAAACTGGTTTTTAAATCTGTGAGTTTGTTTCTGTTTTATAAATAAGTTTTTTGTATCATTTTTATTAGATTGCATATATAATTGAAATCATATGATATTTGTCTTTCTCTGTCTGACTTCACTCAGTATGATAATCGAGGAATTCATAGTAGATTTTATCCTCTTAATCCTCTACCCTTACTCCTCTCCACTCTTGTCCTTTTGTCTCCTCACTGGTAATCACTAGTTTGTTCTCTATATCTGTGTCTGCTGCTTTTTTGTTATAATAACATGTTATTTTTTTAGATTCCACAAATACAGCATTTGTGTTTCTCTGTCTGACTTATTTCACTTAACATAATGCTTTCCAAGTCCATCCATGGTTTTTGCAAATGGCAAAATGTCATTCTGTTTATGGCTGAGTAGTATTCATATATATATATATACATATATCTTCTTTATCCATTCATCTATTGACAGACACATAGGTTGCTTCCATATATTGGCAATTGTAAATAACACTGCTATGAGTATTGTGTTCTGTATATATTTTCAAGTGTTTCCAGTTTTTTTGGGGGGATAAATACCCAGGAGTGGAAATGCTGGGTCATATGGTAGTTCTATTTATAGATTTTTGTTCAACCTCTCTACTGTTTTCTAGAGTGGTTGCACAAATATGCATTCCTTCCAAGAATGTACGAAGGTTCCCTTTTCTCCAAATATTCACCAACATCTGTTTTTCACAGCCTTTTTACGACAGCTGATCTGAGATATGTGATATGATATGTGCTGGTTTAATTGGCAATTCTCTGATGATTACTGATGATTACTTATGTTGAGCATATTTTCTTGTACTTGTTGGCCATCTTTAATCTTCTTTGAAAAAAGGTTTAGTCAGATCTTATGCACATTTTTAAATTGGGTTGTTTGTTTTTTTGATGTAGGGACATATGAGCCGTTTATATATTTTGGATATTAACCTCTTATCAGCCGCATAATTTACAAATATTTTCTCCTACGAAGTAGGCAATCTTTTTGTTTTGTCCACACTTCTGCTGTGCAAAAAGATTTTAAGTTTCATTAGGTACCATTTGTTTATTTTTGCTTTATTTCCTTTCCTTTAGGAGACAGATGCAAAAAAAAATTGCTAAGATTTAGAACAAAGAGTGTTTTGCCTATGTTTTCTTCTGGTAATTATATTCTTTCCAGTCATTTTTAGACCTTTAATTTATTTTGAGATTCTTTTTGTATATGTTAGAGAATGTCTTAATTTCATTCTTTTACATGTAGTCGCCCAGTGTTTACAGCACCACTTGTAGAAGTGTATATCATTACCTCCTTTGTCATAGATTAATTGACCGTAAATGCCAGGGTTTATTTCTGGCCTCTCTATTCTGTTCTATTGATCTATGAGTCTGTTTTTGTGCCAGTACCATGCTGTTTTGACTGCTGTGGCCTGAAGTCAGGAACAGTGATTCCTCCAGTTCTGCTTCTCTTTCTCAGTATTGTTTTGGCTGTTCAGGATCTTT
This sequence comes from Catagonus wagneri, assembly GCA_004024745.2. Lineage (NCBI taxonomy): Eukaryota > Metazoa > Chordata > Mammalia > Artiodactyla > Tayassuidae > Catagonus > Catagonus wagneri. The sequence continues at coordinate 30,617,940 of PVHT021183519.1, forward strand.
TGTGTTTCTATATATATTTAAAAAATATTTGTTCTAGTTTTGTGAAAAATGCCTTTGGTATTTCGAGAGGGATTACATTAAATCTGTAAATTTCCTTGGATAGTATTGTCACTTTAACAACATTAATTCTTTCAGTGTATCTTTTCATCCATTTGCATTTTCTTCAATTTCTTTAATCAATATCTTACAGTTCTGCAAGTACACATTTTTCCTTTCTTAGGTATATTTATTCCTAAATATTAAATTCTCTTTGATGTGACTGTAAATTGGATTGCTTTCTTTTCTTTTTAAAGCTAGAATGACATTTTAATATTATATTTGAGATATAATTTATATACAATAAAATTTATCCATTTAAAGTATTTAATTCCATGGTTTTTACTATTGAATTTCACTGTTTTACAACCATTACCATTATCTAATTTTAGAACATTTTTGTCACTCCTGAAACAAACCTTGTCCCATTAGCAGTCACTCTATAATTTCACCTAACTGTCAGAGCCTAATATATCTTCTGTTTCTATGGACTTACTATTCAACAGTTCGTGTAAATGGAATCATTCAGCAGTATGATTAGAATCTTTCATTTAATATGTTTTCAAGGTCAGTCCATGTTGTAACATGGAAAAGGACTCCACTCCTTCTCATGGCCAAATAATATTCCATTGTATGGCTATATGGATAAACCAATTTGTTTATCTGTTCATTAGTAATTGATGGACATTAGGTTGTTTTCACCATTGGATATAATGAATAATATTTCTAGCATTTGTAAACAAGGATTTTAGTGTATATATTTTCATTTCTCTTGGATATATCCATAGGAGTGGAGTTTCTGGGTCTTCTCATTATCTATGTTTAAGATCATGAGGAACTGTCAGACTTTTCCAGTCTGTACATTCCCACCATCAATATATAAAGTATTCAGTTTTTCACATCCTTACTAAAACACCTGTTATCATCTCTTTGTGATTATACCCATCCTACTTGCTTTGAAAAAAATAATGAGCATATAGTCCAGAAAATTACCATATTTATCCTCCCCGAAACACACAATTTCCCCATTACTAAAATATTGCATTAGTGTGGCACATTTGTTACAATTAATGAGTCTATTGATACATCATCATTTTTAAATTAAAGTGTAGTTGACTTAAGATTATTTTCTTAATTTCTCTTTCTACTAGTTCACTGTTAGTGTGTAGAATGTAACAGTAGTATTTGCAACTTTATCAAATTAACTGACAAGCTCTAATAGTTTTTTGGTGGCATATTTAGTATCATGTCATCTACAAATAGTGACAGTTTTAATGTTTCCTTTCCTATTTGGATGGCTTTTATTTATTTGCCTTTATTTTTTGATATGATTAGGATTTCCATTTCTATGTTGAAAAAAGTAATGAGAGTAAGCATGCTTGTTTCTGAGCTTAGAGAAAACATTTTGAGCTTTTTACTGTTGATTATGATATTAGCTGTTGACTGATCAAACATACCCTTTATTATGTTGAAGTATGTTCACTACATTCCCTCTTTCCAGAGAGTTTTCATCACAAGTGGATGTTGAATTTTCTGAAAAGCTTTTTCTTCATCTTTTGTGATAATCATGTGGGTTTTATTCTTTGATTTGTTAATGGGGTGTATCACATTGCTCTATCGAGGATACTGAAGCATCCTTGCTTTTCTAGGACACTTGATCACGGTGTATGATCTTTTTAATATATTGCTGAATTTAGTTTGCTGATATTTTGTTGAGAATTTTTGCACTTACTATGTTCATCAGTGATACTTGGTCTTTATTTTTATTTTTTGTCTTATGTCTGTCTAGTTTTGTATTAGGGTAATGCTGATCTCCCAGAATGAATTTGGAATATTCTTTCCTCTGCAATTTTTTTTTGGGAATAGCGTGAGAATGATAGGTATTAATATTCTTTAAATGTTTGAGAGAATTCACTTCTGAAGTCATCTGCTCTTGGATCTTTGTTAGTTTTTTTTTTATTTCTGATTCAATTTAATTACTGGTAATTGGTCTGCCTATATATATATATATATATGTGTGTGTGTGTGTGTGTGTGTGTGTGTGTGTGTGTTTTTTTTTTAGGGCTGCACCTGCAGCATATGGAAGTCCCCAGGCTAGGGGTCAAATCAGATCTGAAGCTACTGGCCTACACCACAGCCTCAGCCATGTGAGATCTGAGCTGGATTAGCAACCAGTGCTGCAGCTTGCAGCAACACCAGATCCTTAACCCACTGAACCAGGTCAGGGATCGAACCTGCATCCTCATGGATACGAGTCAGGTTCTTAACCCACTGAGACGATATGAGAACTCCAGGAATTGAATAATTTTTAGCTAAACTATTTGAACATTTATTCTTTGGCACAGAAATCTGTCTGGAGTTTATTTTCAGCTATGTGAAACAATAAGCAGAATTTGAGTGTTCCCTTGTACATAATGTGCTACTTTTCCCTTGGTGCCTTTAATGTTCTCTATTTGTCTTTAATTTTTGCTATTTGAATTACAGTGTTTCCTGTTGTGTTCTTCTTTGGGCTAATCCTATATGGAGCTCTGTGCTTCCCGAACTTGGATGTCTTTTGTGCCTTTCTCAAGTTATTTCAGGTATTATTTTTTTCAGTTATGTTCTCAGCCCCTTTTCTCACTCTTCTTATTCTCAAACCACTTCAATGCAAATATTAGAGCACTTGATATTGTCCCAGAGATCTCTTAAACTGTCTTCATGTCTTTTTTTCCTTCTTTTTTCTGTTCAGTGCCAGTGATTTTCACTACTCTGTCTTCCAATTCTCTGATCTGTTCCTTTATATCATTTAGTCTGCTGTTCATTCCTTCTAGTGTATTTTTCATTTGGCTTATTATATTTTTCATTTCTATTCCTTATGTTTTTTTTTTTTTTTTAACATCTAACTTCTCAGTCAATGCTTTGATTTGTCTCTCAAGTTCTTTGATTATCTTTAGGATCACTGCCTTGAAACCTTTCCCAGATAGATTACCTGTCTCCACTTTGCTTACTTTTTCTGGGGTTTTATTTTTTTCTTTCATTTGGAACATGTTCCTCTGACATCTAATTTTGCATTACTGCTGTTTTTATTTTCTGCATCTGGTAGGTTGGTTATGTTTCCTGACCTTGAAGAAGTTGTATAGGAGAAGTTCTGTGCGTCCCAGGAGTGCACTCCCCTCTCATCACCAGAGCTTTGTGCTGGTCTTTTGTGTCTATGATGTCTGTATGGCTCTTTCTATTGTGGTGGGCTATGTGGGCAGTTTGATAGACTTTACTGGCCTCCAGTGCATTTAATTCCCAGACCTTGTCTTATGCGGACACTGCCTGATATTTGTTGCCAGGACCAGGTCATGAGGTATCTGACTAGGGAACCCCAGGTGGTGCTGGGCTAGTGCAGAGTTGCTGATGAAGAGTCTCGGTGTCAAGGAGACCCCAGAGCTATTGTCTGACCACTGGGGGGGTGAGTCCAGGTCCTAGGACTAGTGCCAGCCTACTGAAAGGCAGACCTGGGTTCTGGAGTCTTATTGCAGGGTCCAGGGGCCCCAGAACAGTTTTTGGATCACTGGTGGGTGGGGCCAGTTCCAGACACAGTTGCCTGCTGGGCCAAATGTGTCTTGAAGCTTTTGTTGGCCTGCTAATGGAGGAACCCAGGTCCAACCCGTCCCAGGGCAGGATCAGGCCTGCTAGTGAATGGAGTGGATTCCCAGCCTGTAAGATTGTGGTGTACTTGTCGTTGGTGTATGCCCGCTGGTGTGTGGGTAGATCTGGGCCCAAGGCTAGAGCAGCCTTGCTGGTGGATTCTGGGGCTGGTGCCTACTCACTGTTGTATGGAGCTGGTCTCACTGTCTCTGGCTGGAAGGCTTTTGGGGTCTGGGGTCTAGTGCCTTAGCACTGTGCATGAGCACAAGTCTTGGGATTTCTGGCGGGTACAGCCAGGTCTAGAGGTGGCAGTGGGCTTAGGGGGTCCTAAGGCAGCCTGTCTGATGGGGGATGGGGCTGTGTTTATTAGCCAAGTTAGTTTCTTGCCCTGAGGCATCTTATACCTTGTGCTTGCAGGTAGTTGGGCCAGGGTAAGGCTGGTTCCCGGGGCTTATAAGCTAGAAGGAAGATTCCAAAATGGTCACTGCCAACACTGTTTTTCAAATGGCAGAAGGAGCTTCCCCCAAATGGCTGCCTCCAGTGTCTGTGCCCACAGAATGAGCTGCAGTTGCTTCCTGCATTCCAGATCCACAGGGATGTCTAAACCAGCCTACTTTCAAATTCGTGTTTCTGTCCTGGGTACCACAGTGTGTGAGATTTTGTGTATGCCCTTTAAGAAAGGAGTCTATTTCCCCCAGCCCTCTGGGACGCCCTAAAGTAAGCCAAGCTGGTCTTCAAAACTACATGCTTTGGGGGGGCTTATCTTCCTGATGTAGGACCCCTATGTTGGAGAGAATGATATGGGCTCTGAACTCACTCTTTTGGGAAAGTCTCTAGGTTGTAATTATTCTCTTGTTTGTGAATCACCTACTTGGGAATATGGGATATGACTATACTATAAGTCCACCCCTCCTACCAGCCTCATTGTGGGTTCTTCTTTATATCTTTAGTTATTAAAGATTCTATCTTTTTTGTTGATAGTTGCTCAGTTAGTTGTGATTTTACTGTTCCTGTAAGAAGAGAGGAACTCGTTAATGACTGAGTCACAACGGGAACTCCAAAAAGTCTGCTTTTTATGTCATATCAAATAGCATTAATTTAATACCACCTTTTGTTTATTTACGTGCAGTTTGTATGCTTGCATTAAAATGTTTCCTTTATTTTATACTATTCATTTCCAAGAAATATTGTTTGATTGTTCTTATATTGGTCTTAGTCTTTATACAAAATCAAAAACTATTGTACAACTCATTAGAAAAGCATTGAGCTCACCAAACGTAAGACCATATTTAATTATTTAATAGAATAATTTTCAGAAGGAACAAAACCCAGCCTAGTAATTTTTTCATTAGATAATCATAATAACTAATTTTTAATAATTACATTATTAGATATTAAACACTTTAAAATAAACTCTTTTTATAATCACAGGTTTATGGATTTTCATTGTGTATTGTTGGCTAAATTATGTTACCTTGATGCTTATCTTGATATTACTAGACTGGTGGGCAGGGCAGAAGAAAACATAAAACCAGAGTGATCTGATTGACACCGTCATAGATTTCATTTCGATCTGAATTCAAATAACTTGAAAACTACAGAGATTTTCCCATGCTTTTTTTTTTTTTGGTATAATACTATTTAAAATATAATTGTTCCTCACTTAATACACAAATCTTGATTCTTCTTTATGTTTTAAAAATCATATAAAAATAAATATATACATACATATAATCATTATGTATCCAAATTGTATCTGTTTATTTGCTAAATGTTACCAGATATTTTGACAAATGCTATGCATGTAATAACTCAAAATAAACAAGTTTTGTTTAATCTACTGAAAGTCTAAATGAAGCTTATATAAAGTCATATCATGTGAAGATGAAAAAAATTGTCAAATTGATAAATTTCACCTGGGCTTCAGTAAGTTCAATAAAACATTAAAAAAAAGAAGTCATCAAGCTCTTGTTTTGGTGTCTCTACTTAGAATCACTAATACATAGGTTTCGCAGTAGATTGAAATGCTTTGGAATCTTTGCATATGAAAACCACAAAGGTTAAACCCTAAAATACAAACCACATATATTTCCCAATGAACAAAGCAGTAAAGGTGGTGTGGTATATTGGACTGAGAATGAGACTGAGAAATCAAAAGAATAGGTATTTGGACACCAACTCAGTCATTCATTACTTTTGTACTTCTAGAAAAGACAAATGAGTTTATTTTATATACATAAATAATAAGACAGGAAATATTCCTATTTAAAAAGAGGCCAAATAGATATAACAACTGTATGCAATGTGTGACCAAGTTGCATTTTTTCTTTCTTTCTTTCTATAAAGACATTATTAGAACAATTGGAAAATTCTGAATAAGACCTGTAATTCAGATAATAGCACTGTGTCACTCTTAATTTTCTCGTTTTGACAGTTATATTATACATATACAATGTCCTTGTGTTGTAGGAAAAATATATGGAAGTATTTAGGATAAGTAGTCAAAAAATAGAAAGAAGGGAAATACAAAGCAATATGAATACAATGTTAACATTAGTAGAGTAAGGATAAAGACTATACGGGAACTCTTTTATTGTACATTCTATAACCCTCAAATTATGTCAAAATAAAAAATTAAAATAAAAAAGCTACAACCAAGAATAACTCTCCCTATTACAAATTTTAATTAGATGTATGAAACATGGTAGTTATTTGATATCTATTATTATGGGTACTTAACCAAATCTGAATTACAGCAAGACTGTAATTTATACATAGAGCAGTGTAGTATAAAATATGAAGACCTTTATTATATAGAAATTTTTTAATATAATGTAACTTTTATTATATATAAGTATAGTTGATTCACAATGTTGTGCCAATTTCTGCTGTATAGCAAAGTGATTCAATCATATATGCAAACATATGTAAATTTTTTTTTTTTTTAGGTCTGTACCCATGGCATATGGAGGCTCCCAGCCTAGGGGTCGAAATCAGAGCTACAGCTACCAGTTTACATCACAGCCACAGAAACGCCAGATCCCAGCTGAGTCTGCAACCTACACTACAGCTCACAGCAACGTGTGATCCTTAACCCACTGAGCAAGGCCAGGGATTGAACCTGCATCCTCATGGATGCTAGTCAGATTAGTTTCTGGTGAGCCAGGGAGGGAACTCCTAATCCCTTTTTTTTTAATATTATTTTCCAACGTGGTCTATCACAGGAGATTGGATATAGTTCCCTGTGCTACACAATAGGACCCTGTTGTTTATCCATTCTAAATGCAGGAGTTTGCATATGCTAACACCAATCTCCCAGTCCATCCCACTCCCTCTCTCTTCCCCCTTGGCACCCACAAGTCAGTTCTCCATGTCTGTGAGTCTGTTTCTGTTTTGTAGATATGTTCATTTGTACAATATTTTAGATTTCACATGTAAGTGTTACATTTTGTATTTGTCCTTCTCTTTCTGACTTACTTCACTTAGCATGATAATGTCTAGTTGAGTGAAATAAATCAGAAAGAGAAGTAAAATGTAATTCTATATAATCCTTATGATCATGTTCATGTAAATTACATGAACATCATATAATTTAATATTACTACTGGAGTATGTATAAACTTATATTCAACAAGAGAATTTCCCATGATGGAAGAAACTATAAAGACACTTGTAGTCTGAACATTAGGCCCCTCCTCTTTCTCCATCTCCTTTTCCTTAGACTGCTCACATGCTCCTTGAGCAACACTATAGAAAGGACCATGGAGTGAAGGATAGCGCTGTCTCTGTGTCACACAAGAGGATTAAAGCTGGATCTGGGGCTAAAGTTTGGGAAGGTGATCTTCCTTGAACTCTGTTTTTCTTTGGTCAAAAGCCCTAGTTCTCTTGGAACCACTCAGACCTAGGAAAACTTGAATATGATTTTGTTAAACCAACTCTGCTCTTGGGCTTAGGAAGTAAACCTTATTTTCTCATTTCTTGCTGCTTTGCTTCTTGTACTCCCCTTTCGCTGACATTGGTGTATAAGTAGGTGTGGTTCTAGGAAGATAAGCTGCTTGTCAATTTTGGTTGTAGGACAGCCGCTATCTCTATTCCAGGAATTCAGATTTGAGGTTAATGTTCCAACTGACAACTTTCTTTCATATACTTAATTTTTTTTTAAATATCTGTCAGAACTGTTGTCTATAGAAAGATAGAATATGAGGATTCAGGCATTCTGGCTTCTCAAAAAACACAACATACAGCATTGCAAAAAGCAGCACTTCTAAGAACTTTCTAATTATCTGAAGAATCTTCTTGTAATGCTTGCACGAGTGTTTTTAAGATGCCTAAATGAATGTTGCTGTGTTCAATTTATGTAGGCTACTGAAATCAAATTCAAGTCATAATTAACAGTGACATTGTGTGAGAGAGGAGAGAGAGAGTTAAGCAAGTGCTGTCTGACTCGAAAGGTACAATATGGGAACATTTACTCATAACTGGAATATTATCATAGAAATGTGCAGATTACAGCCAAACTTTATGAAATATGGTGAATTAAGACCAGAATAATGATCCTATAATCTGGCAGAATTCCTCTTGTAAATATCCTTCATCTTAAAGTGATGAAGGATTTCTGCTGGAATATTAACTAATGAATGTTAAACTCTATATGTCAGGTAAAAAAAAGAAATCAATGATAATTTATTTGTAATTGAAATGGCAGAATAGTCAATTCCGCAGCCTACAAATAGGGAAAAACAATTTTTAGCCCACATACTGGGCAGGAGATTAGTATCACTAAGGAGACGCCTGCACACTTATTCCAAGATGTACAGTGCTTCACAATGATTTCCTCCTTCATTTCTGTTTGCTTCTTTCCCCATCTTCTTCCCAGATAATAATAAAAAGTGAAGGCAGAAATCACTGATATGTTAAATGTTCTAGGGAAAGTCCGGTAGGTATTTTATGATTACTATAGGGATTAGAATACCCATGCTTAGCACACAAAATCTGATAATACATACCAAAAGGACACATTGTCCTTTATACTTGAGTACCTTGACCCATTTGAATATAAAGTGCATGAAATTTGTAAAGGCTATATAATTTTAATGGAATTAAATATGCACTACTTAAAGAGTTCACCTAAAGATTATCTGTAGACTATGGTGCTTAGAATATTTATTTGAAACTCTGCCAGTTATATCAAACAGTCCTAATATTACTTTGTATAAAAAGCTCTAAAGCGTCTTGATATCCTGCTCTCTTAAAAACAGAAATGTTTTAAATGAGGATATTCATACAGAACTTAAATTTGACCTGTTTTCTTATGATAATATATTTTTCTTAGGAAATGCAGATATTAGTTAAGGTTGGCTATGTCTGTTAGACAAATCAGATGAGTTGTCCTATAATATGGCTGACATTCTGGCTTTGTCTATTTGATTCCTTTTAGTGTTAGTAAGTTTTTCCACTCTTCTCTCATATTACCTATAAATCTAGGTGAATCTTGGTTTGATAGTAATAGAACTATTTAGAAAAAAATACTTCCTAGGTGGTCCCATGTGCTGTACGTGGCATTAAAGCCAGCCCTACAAGCCTAGACGAAAGGACATCTGATTGTAAATGCTGTTCTTTGTAACAGGACACATTACTATCCTTTACACTAGTTTCTGGACCTTATCTCTGGAGACAATTTTTAGCACAAAAGGCCAACCAAAGTCTAAGCAGTGCAATGGACAGATTTTTTCTTTTCTGGGAAAATAGTTATAAATCTGTAGTAAATGGAAGTTTATTGCTAACCTATGTATTCTCTCACTCAACCAGTTAATATACTTGAAAATAATCTGATATTCAAATTCCACAGAGCTCTGGTATACCGTCCCACTGTTGAAGTCCCAGGAGGAGCCTTTGGTAATATGACTACAGTAGATAGTGCTCAGCTGGAAGACAAGCTGTATCTGACACATGCACGCTAGAGGCTGCAGTGCAGAATTATCCATTTTTTTCCCAGGAAACAGTTGCCTCATTCACACTGTGAAAAACAGTAAAAGATATAGTATTTTCTTAACCAAAGTATAAGGAATAAGGCAGAAGGATATCTGCTCCATAGTATAGTCATACATGCATGTATATTTGTGCACATACATATATGCACACACATACTGTTTTTCAGGAAGGAAAAGACAGTGTGACTTTGGACAGGGCTTGAAGTGTTCATGTTAGTGTTATCAAACCAAATGAGGTGACTCTGGTGTGATGAATAAAAGGGAAGCAGAAGCATGATGTTTGGAAATGCATTCATAAGACTGATAGAGATTTGTAGAAAGAGGAAAGGTCTTGAATCCATCCTTCAGTTCTTTATTTTGACTCCTAACTTATTCTGCATGAAGATGTCCCTCTCCTAACTCAGAACTAGTATCCAACAGTCAAGGCACATTTAGTTACAATTCAGGAGTTAAAATGTGCTTAGTGGTTCAGAAATACGTTACATCCAAGCTTGGGAGAAACAGTGAAGGGAAGAAATCCTTGTTCTTGGTAACCAAATTAAGTCTTGGAGCACTTGTAGCAGAATATTTGTGGTCTTTCTTTTGGTTTCATACATAACATTTATTTAAGCCAGGTAAGTGCATTGCTAAATGAACTGAGCCTTAGTCAGTCACTGAAAGCACAGTTTATTGCTGTTATTTATTTTTTTACAGCTGTTCCTAAGTAGAAACTTTAAGTAACCTGAGTAGAAACAGAGAAGTTACAAGTACAACATATTAGTTTGCTTGGGCTGCCGTGACAATGTACCACAAACTAAATGATTTCAATAACAAATGTTTACAGAGGCTGGAAGTCTGAGGCCAAGGTGTCAGTAGGGTTGATGCCTTCTAAGGGCTGTGGATATAATTTTATTCTGTGATTGTCCACTAACTTATGGTGGTTTTCTGGCTATTTGTTTGAGGCTTTGGTCTGTCGAAGCAAAACCCTAATCTCTCCCTTCATCTCCACATGGTGTTCTCTTGTCTATGGGTTCAAACCTCCCCTTTCTTAAGGACATTATATTAGATTAGAGGCCCCCCCTACAGAGTGTCATTACATCTTAACTAAGCACACCTGTAACTAATAACAACCATTTGCAACAATGACATTATTTTCCCAATAAAATCATGTTACTAGGGATTAAGACTTCAATTTATGAGTATGGGGGACACATTTCAACCCATAACACTCATTAGATCATTTAGATCTAGATGATGAAATATTTGGGTCTCTCAACCTTAGCATTATTGGCATTTTTTAACTCAACTCGTTTATTATATTTATAGTTGTACAGCCATCATCACAACCTAATTTTACAACATTTCCATCACAAACCCCCAGCCCATCCCTCCCCCCACAACCTGTCTCCTTTGGCAAACATAAGTTTTTCAAAGTCTGTGAGTCAGTTTCTATTCTGCAAAGAAGTTCTTTGTGCCCTTTTTTCAGATTCCACATATAAGTGATAGCATATGATGTTTGCATTTTACTGTCTGAATAACTTCACTTAGCATGATAATTTCTAGGTCCATCCATGTTGCTGCATATGCCATTATTTCATTCCTTTTTACGGCTGAGTAATAGGTCATTTTGTATATGAACCACATCTTTATCCACTCCTCTGTCGATGGATATTTAGGTTGCTTCCAGTCTTGGCCACTGTATGTGGTGCTGCAATGAACACTGGGTACATGTATCTTTTTGAGTCATGGTTTTTTTCTAGATAGATGCCCAGGGTGAGATTGCTGGATCAAATGGTAATTCCATTTGTACTTTTCTGAGGAATCTCCATACTGTTTTCCATAATTGTTGCATCAACCTACATTCCCACCAACAGTGTAAGAGGGTTCCCTTTTCTCCACACCCTCTCCAGCATTTACTCTTTGTAGAATTTTTGGCGATGGCTATTCTGGCTGATAAAAGGTGGTATCTGATAGTAGTTGTGATTTTTGCATTTCTCTAATAATTAATGGTATTGAGCATCTTTTCATGTGGTTTTTGGCCATCTACATGTCTTCTTTGGAGAATTGTCTGTTTAGGTCTGCCCATTTTTTGGTGGGATTGTTTGTTTTTTTGGTATTGAGTTGCAGGAGGTGTTTATATATTTTGGAGATTAATCCCTTGTCAGTTGCTTCATTTGCAAATATTTTCTCCCTTTCTGTGGGTCCACTTTGTTTAGGGTTTCCTTTGCTATGCAAAAAAGTAAGTTTAATTAGGTCCCATTTGTTTATTTTTATTTTTATTGGCATTACTCTAGGAGGTGGATCTGAGAAGATATTGGTGTGTTTTATGTCACAGAGTATTCTGCCTATATTTTCTTCTAAAACTTTTATAGCATACAGTTTTATATTTAGGTCTTTAATCCATTTTGAGTTTACCTTTTTGTATGGTGTTAGGGAGTGCTCTAATTTCATTCTTATACATGTAACTGTCCAGTTTTCCCAACACCACTTACTGAAGGGACTGTCTTTTCTCCATTGTGTAGTCTTGCCACCTTTGTCACAGGAAGCAATGTTGATCATAGGTGCATGGGTTTAACCCTGGCCTTTCTATCCTGTTTTTGCATTAATTATTTTATTAAAAAAACATGGACAACCGTCATAGATCAATTTTTAAAAAAAGGTAATAAAGCTGATTTGTGTGAAAGCTTCTTAATATAAAAAACTGGAAATTCAAATAGAGAATTTTTTTTACATGTATTATTAACATGACACTTCAAAAGACAGTACTAAATAAAATCCACTGATTTGAAAAAATCCATTGATATGAAAGAAAAAAATCTTATTCTTTTATATTTGCTTTGAAAGTTTCTTAGGCTGTCTTTAAATAAATTTCAATGAAATGATTGCAGTATTCCTCCCTTGCTTTGGAGAGGTGCAAAGAATGAAGAAATGTAGACATTGCTTTGTCAAACAGCCTCAATATCTTTTATCCAAATAACTCTCTGACCATGATTATAACACATTTAGAAGAGTTGAGCAATTTTTTTTTCTTTAGGTTTCTATACTGTCAAATAGGCATGATGCTCTCTAGGGTGGTAAAATTACTCGTAAAAATTAGATAAGACAGTTTAAAAGTGGTAGGCTTGTGTTTCTTCTAGACATGATCAAAAAAACAGTAAAATGACCAAGAGTTTAATAACAGGTGTCAGAGCAATATTTTTTTTTTTGTAGTAAAGAACGGACCCCATGATATGCATTAACTTAGACACTTATTTGGAGCGGAAGTCAAAAACTGTCCAAAGGCCTATACTTGTCAGTAGCTATGTTTTGCTGGACCAGATCCTCCTTTTTCTTTCATTTGGTTTAAATTTATAAAAAGAAATCCAATAAAATAGGTACTAAAAATCTGATATTTTTTCTTTTCTTGGGAAATCAGTAGGTCTGAAATTCTTGACTCTGCCCTCTTACATGGCAACCATCAGATAGAGTTCAAAGTTGTAGCCCCTTTGCCTGGGTATATTCTTCAGCAGGCCTCTGGCCCCGCCATTACCAGTTTTCCCCAGTGACACCTAAGGGTAGATATTACTTATGCTTGTGTTTGTTCTAATGTGGCACAATATCATCAATTTTACGACCCTATAGATAGTATAGGGGCTTGTCATTTCAATTGAATCCGTGAAAATCAACTAAGTTTAAAGAAAAAGTTATCAAAACAGTTTTGTAAAACCATAGAACAAAAATACAAGGCACTGTTAGGAAGGCCAAGAACCTGAACCCATAAGGGTTTGTGTACTTAGATATTCAACAAAAGTTTTTGCCGCTAACTGCTTGGCACTGTTGGAAACCAATTAGGTCTCTGATTCAAACTGACATCTGCAATACTGCAAAATGGATCTCTAACATATTTCTTTTGCTAACTATATGATCATAGTGTTATTTAACCTGTCCAAACCTCATTTTCCAAGTCTATAAAATAGGAAAAGTAACTGTATATATCATATAAGCTTAACTGAGTATTTAAAAAGTTTAAAAAAGACTTTGCCAGAGTAAAAGCATGTTTGCCAGAGTAAGCACTCATTAAATGTTATCTATTTTTATTCTTTCTACAATTATTCTGATAACACACTCATTTATTCTCTAAATAATCATCGTGTTTTATATTCTCAAGTGACTCATACAAATGAGTAATTAATTTTACTTGTGTGTGTCTAGATCAACCAGACACCAAAAAAAAAAAAAAAAAGAAAGAAAAAGAAAAAGACAATAGACAATAGACAGCATTAGAGCAACCCTTCTCAACCCTTGGCGACTTTGACCCTCATGGAACATTTCTCAATATCTGTAGACATTTTTGATTTTCAAGACCGGTTGTGCGTATATTGTCATCCAGTGAGTAGAAGCAAAAGATGCTTCTAAATAATCTTCAGTGCACAGGACAGCACTCCATAACAAAGAAATATCTGCTTCAAAATATTAGTACTGTGGGATTTGGGAAACCGCACTAGAGATATTTACTAGCATAAACTAAAGAATTACTGTTATGAAAGAAAACGAAAAAAAAAAAAAAGAGAGAAGGAAGATAAGTCTAGAGAAAGGCCAAATGACAGTCATCAATTGTTTCCATTTGTACCAGGTACTCAAAGAAGTTTTCATTGTCAAATGAATTAAGTGCTTTTCTCTGGACTATGGAAGTTTGACTTTGAAAAGAAAGCTTTTAGAATCAGGATAAATCTATCATCTTAATGCTTGACTAAACTGTTGAAACCAAAATAAATGAAATTCCCCAGTGGATCACTAGCCATGTGTGCCAGTCTGCTCCAAAATTAATACATGTAATGTCATAGCTTAAAACTACTTTCTATACTTTTTCTCTGGGATAGATAATACACCAAACTTTACAGGTCCCTAGACATCTATAAAACCAGTATTTGTGTAAGGCTCTCATCTGTTAGCATTAACTATTTACATAAAGACCAAATTGATTATCAAATTTGCAATCTGAGCACCTGGATAAAGACTGTTTTTCTATTCTTTGTTTCACCTTGTTAAATAAAATCTAAAAGCAGCGGATGGTTTTCTGTCATGACAGTGGAAGAACCTCTGAAAACCAACCATCCATTTCCCTCTAGTATGCTACTGTTTTTAGAAGATGTAATTGTTTCTTAGAGCTTAAGAACTTTCATTTCTAATTTCTATTTTTCCTCAAGGACCTGCAATAATATATATGTAACTTAAAAAACAAATGTATATTATTTGTAGATGGGAGGTGGGTTATGTTTAGAGTCATTCTTAACCTTTGACCACAGAACAGTCAATGAAATAAAAGTAATATCACCCACAACCTGGGGAAAGGCATACACAAAGAAACAAAGTTATATCCGCTTTTCACAAGAGAGAATTGCCTTAAAAGTGACAATTTATGGCCATATTACTCACCTAGTACATTACAAAATTTCTTTTTGTATTTTATTTCATACATTTCTTACTGAACTGAAGGAAGAAGAGTATGCCATCATGTTTTATAGTGATACTATGCTCTGAATCTATACAATAGATTTAATTTTAACATTTGTATAAGCATTGCATTTATTTCTCTATCATAGGGAAGTCTGCAGGTGTTTGTGGTCACATATGTGTAGGCCTATGTGTTTGTGTGTGCGTGTATACCATTGTGAAAGTTTCTACTAATTTTCAGTTTTAATTATTTTCTTACAATAGTGAGGGTGCTGATACAGAAATTCAAAACAAAAGTGAAAAATGTGCTTGATATAAAGCTTAGCCCCATTGATTTTCTTCAGGGCATAAACAGTAGAATAGCTTTCCATCTGAGTTCACGAAAATAATAAGATTTCAGGTCCCATTCAGTAACTTCTGAAAAGGAGCTAGAAATCCTAGGATAGAAGGTAAAAAGAGAGAGAGACAAAGTCAAATAATGATAAAGGGATATTTTACTTACATTGTTTAGGAGATAAAGGAAGCTGTGTGCAACTCAAGAGAGATAGAGAAGAGAGTCCTTGATGATAGCTACAAGCTCACCGACTCAAAGAAACTAGAAAGCAAAATGCAAGTTTACCACTAAAAGAATCTAAATACTGCAGAAATGCTATGTTTACAGGACATTTTACATTTATTTGTAGATACACAAGTGCTCATTCTCCTATTGTTCCATGTATGATCACTGTGAATGCTAAAGTTCAGATAAGATATTCATATTTTAAAGTATAAAGTAAATGAACCAAATTTAATAATTAAATAAGACCACAAAACCAGGATAGCGAATGAGGAAAAAACAGACAGAGAAATTCAGGCTCAATATGAAGCTTAGTGGGCCAAAATATTTAAAAATCAATGTATATTAGTATGAACCAATGATAACAGATGTGGAAATGAATAACAGAAAGACAACTGTAGGCATATGATTCTAAATTTTAAAATAATACACTTAAAGTTTGCTTTGTGTTTTCTGCAGATTTATCCCAGGCCTTACAGCTGACAGCTTGCTGGTCTCCTAGCGATTTCAATAATTATCTCTATTGAGTTAGTGTATTGATCTGTAGCTGCTAGCCATTTCAAAATTCCCCCTTTATCCTGCTAGAGGTAATAGAATTAATGAGTCCCTTTGCCAAACATAGCAGGAACATTGGGTACACAATTAGGTCACAATATGAAACTGAAAAAAACATAAAGGACATTTAGATGGAACTTTTGAGCTAAAATAAATTTATATAAGACATTTTTTTTGTTTAATTCGTTTGTTAAATATAGGTGTGATATTGAAACAACAGCCAAAGAAAGACGGATTGACTGAGTAGTGCACCTTCAAACTGTCCTGTGCTAATATGAGCAGTAAAACAGATTAAATACAAGTCATTTTGGAAATGTACTTAGTAGGAGTTCCTGTCGTGGCTCAGTGGTTAACGAGTCTGACTAGGAACCATGAGGTTGCAGGTTCGGTCCCTGGCC
>PVHT021183519.1:30643715-30666789 GCA_004024745.2 Catagonus wagneri
TCATTAAAGCAGTAGTTATCCCCACTCCCCCCCACCCCTCCCCCGCCCCCTTGGCAACCACAAGTCTGTTCCCCAAGTTCGTGATTTTCTTTTCTGTTGAGATGTTCATTTGTGTAGTGTTTTAGACTCCAGTTATAAGAGATTTCATATGACATCTGTCTTTCTCCTTCTGACTTGCTTCACTCAGTATGAGGGTCTCAAATTCCATCCTTCCAGGAAAAGAGGGCTCAGCATGAGAGCCGGATGGATGTATATTTAAGAAATATCATGTTAAACATGTCAAACCAACTCCCATATATGATTTTCCATTATCTTCTATTCTGAGTCATATATCTCACATCTTCAAACTATTAAATTCTATGAAACTATGATTTATTAATGAGAACAATCATGAGTTAATTGAACTAGCTTCATTTCTCTCTTTCTCTGAGAGAGAGAAAAAGAGAAAAATCCAAACTGGTCACTCTATGTTTTCATCATTGCCTGATGAAGAAATTGAACCCTACCTGACTTTCAAAGTCATCTACACACAGTACTTAATTGTTGATAGCTGTTAATGAGCCAATTAAACAAAATATTTTATGCAGGCTCCTTGAGAATGTGAAAAGCACAAGTGACCTTATAAAGCATGGTGCAATGAAAATTGCTAGTGTTCTGGGATATGCCTGGTAAAGATGTATGAGAGGAATAGAGAGGTTAGAGGGAGTCCAACATATTTGTCTCAGTTGTCAACTTGGGCTTGAATCACCCTTGAAAAACTTGTGTTTTCTTTTCTTGCATACATTCTGCATATTTATATCATTGGTCAAATCAATTGGTAAATTTCCTTGCATTAGGCAGTAACACCAAGATCTAAACAAACTCAGAAGATCGGTATTTGCAATTTATTTTAGCTTCTAAACCAGATAAATCAAAGAGCACATGACAGGGAGAAAAACCAGATAAGAATGTCTCCATTTAAAGTTATAGAACCCGTGGAGTGCCCGCCATTGTGCAGTGAGTTAGGAATCTGACTGCAGTGGTTTCAGTCTTTGTGAAGGTGCAGATTCAATCACTGGCCAGGCACAGTGGGTAAAAGGATCTGGTGTTGCCACAGCTGCAGTATAGGTAGGTTGCCGCTATGGCTTGCTTTAAATCCCTGGCCCAGGAGCTTCCATATGCCATGGGTGTGACCATAACACTTTTTTATAAATTTAAGTTATAAAATAAAATGCTAAGCGCTATACAACAGTAGAGTTTCAGTCTCTGCAGCAAAATGATAAACTTAAGATTTGAAGAGAACTAATACTTGCAATTCAGTGCAATCATTTTAAAGCTAATAATAACTTTAATCAGTGTTTAAATGATGAATAACCTGATATGGTAATTACTGCAAGTTTTCCAACTTGACAAAGCCCTCTCTGGAAAATGACCTGTTTTTTTCTGATTACTCAATATGCATAGTGATTTTATAATACTTCAAAAACTGGAGGTAGACGCTAATTCAGGCTTCTCTCGCTTTCTCTTTCCTTCTCTCTCTCTTTCTCTCTACCTCTGTTACCAGTGCAGCATAGTCTTGGTTATTCTTGCCTCCAGTAAAGTGCATCTGGGGCAGGTGGCTTATGGATCTCCAAAGTTTAATCATCCTTCAGCATTCTGTAATGTTGGCATAAGATACAACGTCCTGCAGCACAGATGCCGGAAGGTAGAGGTGGGCCTTAATTGCTGGTCCAAATTTTAGGGCTTGGACACGCTTCTGATGATTTATCTTCCCTTGTCCTTTTTATGGTAGCACAATCTGCTGGTCATTGTTGTGTTCACATTTTAAATCAGAGTAAAGTCTCCAAAGACTTGTTTTACATCTGTTGAGTCCATTTGAGTCCATTCTATTTAGAATAATGTAATGCTGCCTCCTTAGCCTACGTATTTGTTAACCATGGGGCCATTATGTAATATCCCTCTATATTTCCATGAAATTATATGTACAATTACTATCCTGAAAGAAAAAATATAGAATAGAAAAATAGTGCTTTTTTTAGTGATAATTGTACTGCCAACAGAAGATGTATGTGTAGTCTTTTCCAAATTATGCTCTTTTTTTTTCCCCAGAAGTCTTTAAAAAATGCCATTGAACATAAAGGGCAAATGCCATTCAAGTTCAAAATCAAAGGAACCCATTTTGTAACATCTGAAATTTCAATAACATTAAAAAGTAGCCATTATTTTTTGTCAAAATTAAATTGAACAGAATTTGGAAACATTCCATATCAAATACTGCCAATAATGTCAAATGCTTGTTATAATAAACTAAAAATTCTGAATTTACAAGCTTAATCCTTCCCCATTGTGTTTTTCCCAGTTCGATAAACTCTGTTCTATAGTTACTGGAAGTCTACTCCATGTCACTAAAATGAAGATTATTGATGGCCTGCATTACTCTTTTTCTGAAGGAGACAAAGGCTATTTGGGTAATATAGTCAAAAGTAAAAGCAGGAGTGGAGGAAAGATTATTTGTGTGTGTGTCTGTGTGTGTGTGTGTTTATAGCATGATTTTTAAGGAAGATTATAATTTGTTTCTTATTTTCCCAAATGTACTCATGAAATGTGGAAATACAATTCAAAATAAATACATTGAGAAAAAAATGAACACTTTTACCTTTTGGCTTTGGTTTAAAAAAAAAGGTTTTGGAAATTCTAATTTTATTCAGTAAGTACTCTCATCCTAGGTAATATTTCATAAGTATAAGAAAGTGATAACTGTCAAATGATGTCTTGCAAGAGTATGCTTATGTGTTATTTAAAACAGCCCTTCAGTGGGCCACCTGATATCTGCCCCATTTACTGCAATATATTAAGTGGAGATAAAGCACCGGGATACAGAGGAAGCTAGGGAAGTGTACATTAAGAATTTAATTTAAAAGTAGATTTCGGAGTTCCCATTGTGGCTCATGTGACTAGGAAACATGAGGTTGAGGGTTCAATCCCTGGCATCGCTAAGTGGGTTAAGGATCTGGCATTGCTGTGGCTGTGGTGTAGGTCAGCGGCTACAGCTCCTGTTAGACCCCTAGCCTGGGAACCTCCATACGCTTCGAGTGCGGCCCTAGAAAAGGCAAAAAAAATAAATAAAAAAAAGGTAGATTTCAAAGTTGACATTTTCTCCTATACTGAGAGTTTCAGGCAAATTGTGACAGAAGACACAGATACAGATCCTTTGAAAGACATGGGCCAAAAATAATTTCACAGAGCAGCTATCAGCCACATTCTCCAGGCCCTGAAGTTTGTGCATACTTTAGAGGGCCATCATATCTTCAAGCAAGCTTACCCTTGGTCACTCAGGCCAGAAGTGAATCATTCTGCACATTTCTGCCACAGATGAATGGCATTTTAGGTTTGCTTGGTGGCGTTTTCTTCATTTTCTCTGAGGAATATATTCCCATAAAATTATTCAACACTTTGGGGAAAATTTTAACATAGAGGGTATTTTTGAATATTCTTTCTGGGCTGTGGTGTTTTCTGGTACCTTCCTCCCCCTTGACTTTTCTGATTGGCAGATTTAACACATTCTTGGGGAATCTAAATAAGTTATCACTACATTCTGAACCCTGTCCATGCAAGAACGACTAAAATCTAAACATTGTATGATCTGATAAATCTTTATAAAAATGTTGATTAGTGCCATTTTATACCTATTCATTCTACTGTGGTTCATTCAGTACATATTGATTGAAGACATTGTTATTGAAAAGTATCACAAGTGAAGTGTTACAGTGAACAGTCTGTAAGTATTATTTCTTTTAGTTCTCATCAAAATCCTTTCAAGTATTACTACTTTGATTCTATTGAAATGAACTTAGCTATTATTGGCCTACTGCTAATTAGGTAGCAGAACTGCTTTTCTACACAGATCTGCTAGACTTGGAGCCATAGAGTTTTTCCATTTTATTAATTCCCTGTAAAGGACACAGACGTCATAGAGAAAAAAAAAAGACACAGTTCTTGCCCTCAAGAGAACTCATACCGTAATACTGTAAATGAATTATGAAAAACATATTTTAAACACAATGTAAAATTAAGGCATGTCCTACTCTTTGCTGACCATTGAGGGGTGGGAGGTTGTCTTAATATCTCCAGATCTCTTTCCGTAAAGGATGCAAAATACATGTTTGTTGCATGGGTAAATACTAACATGCCAGTAAATTACATCTTATAACAACTGAGTTTGACATAATAACATTCTAATTTACATGAAATGAAACTGCATGTAATGCTGGGAAATGCCTGGGGCTGCCTGAAGCATACCCAATATCAAGAAGGGAGGAGTAGCATAGGAACAAAACATTTGGCAGAGGAAATTCCTGGTCCAATGCTAGGAGCCTCTGTTAATCTTATCATTTGGTTCCTCTCCCATTTAATAAAAGAATTAAGTTTATTTAATTTACTCATTTCATCTATTTGCATGGTTGTCATAAACTCTGAGCTTCTATTTCTACATTGGTAAAAATAAAAATGATGCCAGCATTATGCACTTTATATAAATTAAATCTTATGTGTGAGATAGTAACTACACCTCCAGGTACATAGTCTGTGCTTAAGGAATGTTTGTTTATGCGAAATATGAAGGATCTAATACACCCTGCCTATACACTCTGACAATGTCTCAAATAAATCAAAGACAATGTAAAGGAACTACAGCTTTTCATAGCAAAGAAAAATTAAATGTCGTAGCTTCCTCTCTTGGATTCCGCAATGGCAATAGTAAAAACTTTCATTCGTAAAAGGCAAAACAGCATACTGGTTAAGAGCACAGAAGCTGAGCCAGATTGCCATTTTCAAATCCTGCCTTTATTAATTACTGGTTTGTGACTTTCAATACGTTATTTACATTTTCACATATCTAAGTTCCACCTTCCGTAAAAGGAGGCTGCTAGTGGTATTGGACCTGTCCAATCTATCATATTAACAGAATAAAACAAGGAACGGACTTAGGACAGTACTGGTATGCAGTAAACACCTTCAAAACAGAAGATTAGTGGGCATTATCTTTGTGGGGGCAACCACCTGTGGTTGTAGATTCATGCTCTGAAGTTCAAATTCCCTAACTTGATTCACTTTAAAGCTTAAGCTTTGAAGCATAAGGGTCACTAAGATTTTTTTTTTAAGTATATTAATGGATAGAAATCAGAAACTTAATGTGAGAGCTCAGCAGTTTCCCTGTATTGAGCATCTGTGGTGATTAAACATCAACATAACAAAAATAAAGGGGGTGGAGGAGCTCTTCCTGCCATAAAGGAGCTTGATGTGTAGAGAAGTTACAAGTAAATATATACAAAAGGAACATATAAGGTATTTAAATAGTGTGACTCCACTGAAGATTGGCATTTTTATGAAAAATGAAGAAGATTGTGACATTTAGGTTGAATCTTGAAGAAATGCTGAGTACACTAAAGCAAGGATGGCTAGTAATGAATGCTGAGCATGGTATGTCCAGCACAAATTTATAGCTGACAGAATAAACAGCTGCTGAATTCCAGCCCCTAGACTGATCTAATCACAAACCTATGAACATTATCCAGTTCTTCTGCAGAGACTGCCAAATTCCAAAGTTACTCAGAAGCAATGTTTTGGGAGGTAGGGGGCAGGTGTTGCTTGAATTGTTGGGTCACCTGGTAACTTTACCTTTTTGAGGACCTGCTATTCCCTCCCTCAGTTGCTGCAGCATTTTGCTTTCCCACTAGCAATGTATCAGGGTTATAATTTTTCCCCATCCTAGCTAACACTTGTTACATTTTTAAAATTACAGTCTTCAGAGTGGTATGAAGTGGTATTTTTTTGTGTTTCGGATTTGCATTTCTCTAATAACTAATGATATTGAGCATCTTTTAATGTATTTATTTGCCATATTTATATCTTCTTTGGATAAATGCCAACTCAAAACGTCCATTTTTCAATTTTGGGTATTATGGTTATTTTAACAAAATATTGATTCTTCCAACCTGAGAACACTGTACATCTTTCCATCTGTTTGTGTCTTCTGTTTCTTTCATCAGCATCTTACAGTTTTTGGAGTAAAAGCCTTTTGCTTCCTTAGGTAGGTTTATTCCTAGGTATTTTATTCTTTTTTGATGCTGGAGATCTTTTCTAACTTAAGAATTTATAGCTTTACATTTTATTCTGGACACTGCTTTTACTACATAATTTTGTGGTACTTTTTCATTTTCATGAATTTCAAATTATTTTCTAATTTGAATTGCAATTTCTTCCTTGATCATTTGTTAATTAGCAGTTTGTGTTTGATTTTCACGTACTTGCTCAATTTCAAATTTCTTTATGTTTATTTCTAGTTATTTATTTCTAATTTGTTTATTTCTAATTTTAATCCTTTGTGGTGAAAGAACATACTTTATTTGATTTCAGTCTCAAAATTTATTGAGTTTTTTTTTTTTTTTGGTCCTACCATATTGTCTATCCCAGATATCCTATGTCCACTTAAGAAGACAGTATTCCATTGTTTTGCAGTGGAGTGTTCTATAGATGTCTGTTAGGTCTGCTTGGTTTATAGTGTTTGTCAAGTTTTCTATTTTCATGTTGATTTTCTATGTATATAGTCTCCTCATTGTTGAAACTCAGTTAATGCAGTGTCTATTATTCATGGTTAATTTGTTAAATCAGTCTGTTTGTTTTTTGTTTCAAGCATTTTGAATGCTCTTTGGCTAGGAGAATATGCTCTTTACAATTGGTATACCATTTTTCATGTAACAGGGCTTGTTGTTTCTGCTTGCTGCAGTTGTTGTTTGGTGATATTTTTTGTGCTAATTCTGTGAAGTCCATTTTTGATCCCATGGGGTCACTATTACTTCTATTCAATGTACTGGTTATCTAATGAATGGATAGAGATTTTTTTAAATGCCACCAACCAATA
Organism: Catagonus wagneri; assembly: GCA_004024745.2. Lineage (NCBI taxonomy): Eukaryota > Metazoa > Chordata > Mammalia > Artiodactyla > Tayassuidae > Catagonus > Catagonus wagneri. The sequence continues at coordinate 30,650,614 of PVHT021183519.1, forward strand.
AATTTCCTAGCCTTTGCCATTGTTTTCTATATGCATGTTAGGGTTTGGATTCAACACTCAGCCAGCTACTTTACAACTCATCCTAGTGCATAGCCTTGGAGTCAACCAGCCTAGAGAACTTAGAATCTCTTTAAGTTTTTCTTGAGCGTCTTCACAATACTACATCTATGGGTACTTTCTAGGTTCCCAAGAATATGGAGTAGTTTTTCAAAGCCCCTATGAACATTGCATTCCTTGCCTTTTTTTTTGTTTTTTGAACTTTTACAATTTTCTTGTTTCTTTTTTACACTTTTTTAAAAGTAAATTTGACATGTAAAGTTGTTTGTTTATGGTGTATAGCAAGTTACTTTAATACATTTATATATTATAATATGATTGCCAATGTGATGATATTTAGATATTTACCACATTATATAATTATAGTACAAATTATTACCTATATTCATTATGCAGTGCACTCAATCTCTATGGCTTATTTACTACTTGTTACAAATTTGTACCCTTAAACACCATCACTCTTATCTTCTCCACCCTAAGCCACTGGTAATCACTGTTTAACTCTCTGCTTTTTAGGTGTTTAACTTTTTTATATTCTTCATATAAGTGAAATCATATAGTTCTTGCCTTTGATTTATCCTGCTTAGCATTCAGTGCCCAAGGTCCATCCATGTTGCCACAAATGGAATGATATCCTCCTTTCTTATGGCTGAATTGTCCCATTATAGATATGTACTGCATCTTTTTTAAAATCCATTTATTTATTGTTTGGCAATTGGGTTGCTTCCATATCTTTGCTATTGTGATTGATGTTGCAATAAACATGGGAGTGCACATGTATAATTGAAATCCTGTTTTCATTCACTGAAGCAGAATTGCTGGATTATAGGGTAGGTCTATTTTTAATTTATTGAGGAAACTCCATACTGTTTTACATAGTAGTTAGGCCAATTTACATTCTCATAAACAATGTATAGGGTATCCCTTTTCATCACATTTTCACCAGTACCTGCTGTCTGGTCTTCTTGATGATAATTGTTCTAACAAGTGTGAGATGCTCTCTCATTGTGGTTTTGATTTGCATTTCCATTATGATAACAATGTGAGCGTTTTTCATATGTCAACTGGTATTTTGATGTCCTCTTTGGAAAAATGTATGTTTAGTTCTTCCACTCAACTTTAATGGGATTTTTTTAAAGTTGACTGAATTATTTATATATTTTAGATATTAACCCCTTAGCTGATAATCTGTAAAATTGTCCTCCCATTCCTTTGAAATTTGTTTCATTTTGTTAATTGTTTCTTTTGCTGTGCAGAAGCTTTTGAGTTTGATATAGTCCCAGTTTCTAATTTTTTTTTAAATTTTAATTACTTTATTACTTTATTTATTTATTTATTTATTGCTTTTGAGGGCTGTACCTGTAGCATACGGAGGTTCCCAGGCTAGGGATCAAATCAGAGCCATAGCTGCCAGCCTATACCACAGTCACAGGAGCACAGGATCTGAGCCATGTCTGCAACCTACACCATATCTCAAACACCAGACCCTTAACCCACTGAGTGAGGCCAGGGATCAAACCTGCATCCTCATGGATACTAGTCAGGTTCACTAGGGCTAAGTCATGACAGAAACCAGTCCCATTTTAAAAAATTTTTGCCTTGGTTGTTTGTGCATTTTGCATTATGTTCAACAAATCATTGCCCCAAAATGTCAATGATCTTCTCTATTTTTTTTCCTAGGGGTTTCATGGTTTCAGGCCTTATATTTAAGTGAGTGATGTGAGGTAGAGAGTTTTCACAGCACCACTTGTTGAAGAGACTGTCCTTTCCCTCTTGTGTATTCTTGGCTCCCTTGTCAAATATTATTTGACTGTATATAACAGGATTTAATTCTGTTCTTTCTCTTTTGTTCTATTAATCGATATGTCTATTTTGGTGCCAGTACCTTACTATTGTTATTACTATGGCGTTGCTATAATTCGGAATCTGGAGTTGTGATGTCTTTTGCTTTGTTCTTTTTTTTTTCCAGTTTGCTTTGGATATTCAGGGGCTTTTGTGATTTCACGCAAATTTTAGGATTTTTCTTCTACTTACTGTGAAGAATTCCTTTTGTTTAATCTATTCTTTCTTGAAAAATGAACCACCACCATACAAAGTTGCAAACTTTTAAATAATGGCCTACAAATGTTTTCAGATACACTCCATTGGAGAAGTTTTACCCTTCACAAACTGAAGTAAGGTCAATTAAATACAAAATTTTTGAGTAGAAACTTCTATGTAACTACTGGATTTTTCAGCTAATAATTCTTTGGGAATGAGGCTTTGAAAGAACTGCTGATATTTTCTGCTCTTTCCAGTTATTGGAATACAAGCCATTTTATTTTTATCAAGGTTACTGCCAAATTTAAGAAAAGAGGATGGGACTAGGACAAGAAAAAAGAGTCACAAAACACGCTGTTACTACTGAGAGTGTAATTTTTTGAAAATAAATACTCTGTGGTTTGCTGCAAGTCTCGGCTAATATCGAAAGTTTTGCAACATGGCTCTGAACAATTTATTCCAGTTTTGGTGTTGATTTTATGAAGGGACAAATTTTCAGAGGCCATTTTTACTGATGTCACTCTATATAGAATATTTAAATGATAAAATGTAAATGGCCAAACTACATATCAAACATATTCAATCTTTCTACTCTACAGAAAAGCAAACTAAAATAATACTGTTTCATTTATTACTAAATCTTTGGCAAGGGTTTTTAATTTACTCATTTTTTCTGGCTTTATCTTAAAAAATTTTCTATAAAACTATATATCAGCATCTTTTTAAATTAGTAAAGGTACTTTTTAAAAAAAATTCAGTGACTATATTCCTTCAGAATCTTGTAGATTCAGTCTTAATCAGGGCCTAGGGATTATTTCCATACATGCATATTTTATTCTTTTTTTAACTCTAGAGGTCATATATACTTTGAGAATACTCTACATAGTTAAATACAGGAACATAAAGAATATTTCACTAAAAGTTCTTGAGATTCATATCATTAGTACCAAAGACATACCACCAAAATCTGCACAAAGAATGTAAAGATGGCATACAAAATCCCACTGTAAATTTTAGAACATACATAACAGTTGCATAAGTTGAATTTTTATTTTTTGTGTATATGGATCAGAATGTTTCAACAAAACAATTTCCTCAACCTAAACTATTACTGATATATTTATATATCACAGTGGTTTTCTAGAGACTAACAAAATGCTTATTACGTTTGTGACCTATATTATAACATAATTCATTGAAAATGGAGAATTCATGAATGATACAAAGAAAGCTGTCTAGTATTTCAAACATTCGTTTAACTATTATGCTTAAATCCTTAATATTTTAACTGTAATGAAGTTTTATGTACTAGGATGTTTCTCCTGAATTCTCCTCTAGGGGAGGAGTATGAGAAATTTTCAGTCAGCTGTAACTATGGGTTATTGTGGAAGAAAAGAGAAGAAGATATTTATTCCTACATGAACTAAATGTGGGGGAAAAAAGTGTTAAAAACATCAAGCTCTAACCATAACAAAAATTATGAACAGGTAAAAACAGATCTAAAATCAATTTTTTAATTTTTTTGAAAAACTATGTACTAAAGAATGTGTCCCTGTTCATACCTAATTGTGGTGTAGATTCTTACAAATAGTAAAATTTAAGAATACAGTATTTGTTGTTGATAAAAATATTTAAACAGCCTCCAGAACCTAGCATTTGGAGAGGAAAGTTGAGGAGACTAATGTTTAACTTTGTGTACACACCATCTATATACTACAGCTTAGACAGCATTATGTTGGTTGTCTTACAGGTATGAAAACTGACAGGTCTTTGAGATTTTTGACTTGGCAGGATTTTCTCATTTTAGTTCATGCCACTGAACTATCCAACTTTTTTTCTGCTTTCTCAATAAAGCCTCAAAAACCACCATTTAATTTGTCTAGGAGAAAATTTTATACTTATATGCATATAGAATATTATATATTATTACTGTATATACATATATAATTTTCTATATCAAAAACTCAGAGTTATAAGAATTTATTAATGATTCAAACCTTTAAATTCCATGCTGTAAATACAGAAACGTAGGACAAGAACTAATGGCTCTTGTCAATAGCCTAACAACAGAAGAAAATTAAATGAACTATTTACAATGCTTACTACATTTAAAGTGTATAGGTTAGTCTCTTCTAAATGGGTAGTCTTAACTGAATACCCAGCTGACTCATGTTGCCATAGTTATAAACTATTCAACAAGTTTTTCATTTATGATTGAGCATTATTCTGCTGAAAAAAATTGATAGTCCAAACGTGTAAATATATTTGATCTCACAATGCAATGAATGTTTGAAGAAAAATGGATTTGAACTACACAGATCCATTTAAGTGCACATTTTTTTTCACTAAATATGTATTATGGTACTATATGATCCATGGTTGATTGAATCCACAGATGCAGAATGGTGGATAAGGAGGGCCAGCTGTAAAGCTGAGAGTAGGTTTTCTAGCGCGTTGAGGGTCAGCATCCCTAACTGTTGCATTGTTCAAGAATTAACTGTAGATTGATTAGAAGGTTTGGGACATATGCCTTTTAAGATTCAAACATCCCATGTGGCTCACCCAGCAATACCGTACCAACCCCTTCTACAATCGCCAAAATTTGTATAATTTTTTCAGTTCTCCAACTACTTATATCTATCATATCAAAAGAGAAGGCTTTGGAAAGTGATGGTTTATTAGAACAGAAAGTGTTTTGCTAGTTTGTACTAAGGGCTTTAGAAACAGGTCAAGAAAGTGGATCTTAAATATTCTGGTTTAAATTTTTTTATGTAACTTTCTGAAAACATAATAAATTCATCATAAATATAGAACTTATGTATCCATTTTGTAAGTGAAATACAAGCATAAATTGCTTGTTACCAAAATGTTTGCTAATGCAGAAAAACATAAACAGATATATTATCTTTAAGCAGACCATATAGCTCATTGCTCCCCAAAATGTAGTGCTCAGATCAGTTGCATCTCTAATACCTGATTTTTAGAGGTGCTTCAACCCAGACAACAAAATTAGAATTTTTTCTAAACAAGATCCTCACTAGATTTATATGAACATTATAGTTCGAGAAACAGTAATAGAGAGGCAACAACTATTAAAATTTTGGTGGGTATCCAGGTGGTTTTCCCTCCACAATATGTTTTAATTTATATTCATACAATTTTATAATACTATATAAATCACATTATACTTACATATTTATGTTATTTATGTTATATATTTATAAATATGTTCTTATATCTTAAAAGTTATTAATATTATTTTCTAATTTTATTATTAAATATGGCATAGTTTTTGCAAAAATGTAGCAAAATAGAGCAAAAATTAGAAACAGCCACCAATTCTTATCAGGTAGTATAAATATTTGATGCACACTGTTTCTGTCATACAAATAGATATATTAATATAGTATTGTATGTTATACATAGAATATGGAATTATATATTATGTATGTAATGTTTTATAACATGCTTATTTCAATGACATTTTTCTTTCTACAATGTTGTATTTTTATGTTATGAGTATCTCTCCTGGGAATATGTTTTCAATATTATGTTCCATAAAATATTAGCATTTTAAAACTTTTTTCTCAAAATTGAATCCTAGAAAATGAGTTTTTACCATGAAATTTATCCATTATTAAGGATTAATTTTGATTTTCTTCTTTCATTGACCTTCAAATACACTGTATAAGAAGGGTTTGAAGGAGTGAATATGTATGAATTTATGGAAAATATAATACTGATTCTAATTATGTTAAAGGGGAAAATCTGATATTTCCTCCTTTACTGGGAATTTGTCTTTTTCTGCCTGGATATTTGTATATACTTTCTTCTTTTTATGATAATTAAAATATACCATGGCTGAATATGTAAACTACTGCAAAGATTTTTCTTTTTAGGAATGTGGTAAACTCTCAATTTGTATATGCCTGTCTTTTCTGTAAGTTGAGGTCATTTTATTAAATATATATGAGCTCATTATTTGTATTTATGAGAAATATATTCCTAATTATAATTGTCTCTGTAATATTTTTCTTATGAATATCTTATCATTGTCTACATTTGTGCTTTTCTTCTGAGTTCTGAAAACCTTTATGAGTTTGACCTTCATACCAGTGACTTAATATGCACAATGTCTATTTTATGTTTCATTATCTCCAATGAAATTTTAAATGTTTTAATGGGTATTTTAATTGCCCCAAATTCACCTTTATCTATTTCTCCTTTAATTTTATTCTGTTATCTTATTATCTCAACCTTTATATTGTTCTCAAACATAAATGATCTCTTTCTAGCCAGCCTTTGCTAAAAATTTGGGTGTGTGGATTGCCTTTTTCATACAGCCTGTGTCCTTGGACCTCGTTGATCAGAATCTTCAAATTTGCAGCATAAAGTACATTTTTTCCCACAGTCTCATGAAAACTTCCCACTGCGAAAGTTGACTTTATTATGTGGGAAGTAGAAACAAAAAGATATGTTCTGTTCTCTTTTCACTACTGCTTGGAATTATAGAAACTCAAGGCTAAACATTCAGCATTCCTGTATTATTTATTTCTACTGTTAAGGCTACAACACTCTATTTTAGTGACTGAATTTCTAAGATTGCATTTTTTTTCTGGATTTTTCCTTCCTGGTTGGTATCTATCCTCTATCTGTGTGTCTATCTATATCAATCAATATATCGGTTCTCTTATCCTCTATGTATTTTTTATATCTGAATGAATGAATTTTATGGCTATGAATTATAGTCACCAAGAGTAAGTGGAAAGGGAAGTCATGACTTGAAATAGAGGAAAGGATAGCTGATTTAGAAATTAGCCCTAGACCTTAAAATGACATCAGGTCAGTCATTACAGAGCTGGACTTTCTAAACTGAGAGTTGGAAAAGCTGAGAATATATTTTCCTATAATTTCTAGTTGGTATTGCAGAGGTGTGCTAGCATTTGAGTTAAATGATTTCCCTCAAGTTATGGTTTGAAAGAAAATCGGATACACCAGCAGAAGTTAGACTTAAAGGTTTGACCTTTTTCAGAACATAATGGTATTTTGCTATCATTTTAATAACTATTTCAGCAGAAATGTGGGTGATAACATATCCAAGAATGCTAACTAGTCATCAATTCAAGCCAGAAACTATCTCTGGGTCATGTAAAACATATCAATATTCTTGACTCAAAATTAATGTTTATTGTATTGTCTTATACGACCATCAGTGTGGTTTTCCCAGAGAGTAAAGATTAGACAAGAAGCCCCCTCCAATATATGCTAAATCTGAAGCTGAAAAAGACTAACATAAAATATAGGTAGCACATCCTTCCAAAAGTTATCCAGAGACTGAGTTTTGAAGGAATAGTGTCTTCAGAAAGGAATTCCTTGATTATTACTTTTTCTACCTGTAAAAGTTAGACTTAAAAATAAGCTGATTCTCAGTTGGTTTGATTATCTTTGTAAGGAAATCAGCAGTTAACTTGTTTTAAGTTTCTTCAGACTAAGAGGAATTTGAGATTATATTTAGTTTTAATTTCACACAAAAAAATTGTGACATACTTCACAGTGATTAAGAAGATATAGCTATAGTGGCAAAGATACTAAATATTACTGAAGATCCCTTTGTAAACTTGTCATAAAAATAAGTGGTATATTGTTTTCCAGTACATGAAAGTAGGATTTAAATGTGACAATAAGAATCCAAATTTTAAACTAGTTTTGACTTTATTTTCCTTTCTGAGAAGTGTTTCCATTAATTTCAGATTTTTTTTTTTTTCCTAACGCTATTCTGATCAGTGAGGCTTCAGACGTTTACTTAAAGCAAAAGGCATTTTCATTCTCCCAGAGCCCATTCTTTGAAGAGAAAGATGCTGCAGCTAGGGAAAACATTAATTAGAAGCTCATCTAACATAAATGGCTTGTCACTGAATTACAATACTTAGTAGAACTCACACTGTCCTTGGAAGATAGAAAAATTCCTTCAGTTCTTGGGTATAACTTGAGAAGTTAACTACTCTAATTTGTAGCAATACATATTATGCACAGGCTGCAATATATTTGCATATTTTTAATACTTTAATAATATTTCACCAAATGATTCCTTAATGCAGTGTAATTTAATTCACAAGTTGTAAAATGGGATAATGGTTTCAGCCCCCATCACCCTCCTAATGCTTAAAGTATAGCTGGAAAATAAAACAAGCAGTGCATAAAAAACAGATATTATAGTAACAACTGTCATGATAATGAGAAGGGTAGACTCTAGTGTTTTTGTTTATTTATAACAAATGAGCATGAATATCTTCCTGTGTTTCTTGAGGGAATAGTATTAATTCATTTTGCTACATTTAAATGAAGCATGGATAATGTCATTGAATGTGAGTCTAAATGACCCTAAAATGTTATATTAGTAGAAATAATAGCATAAAAGTCATACAAATGAATATAATGTTTATGTCATGCATTTTTGCTTGTTTTAAGTTATGTGATTTTGATATAACTCATTGTTCAAATTATTCATGAATGGCTATTTCATTTGCAAAAGTAGCCTTTGAGAAAACAGACTGTGAGCATTTTCTTATTACTAGATCTACGCCAGATTTGTAAGCAACAATATGTGCATCCATTTATCCCTTTTTCACATAACTTTTTTTCTCTCCTCTCAATTTATCCTAATAATAATAAAGTTGAACAACAATAACAACAACAAAATGGAGCAGCTTTAAAGTGGGTACCGCAAATCTTGCAATCCATTGTCTTCTTCAAGTTATTTGTTGCGTAGTACCTCGTCTGAAAAGCATAGTGCATTTCCTGTGTAGTATTACAGGATCAGTATGAAAATTTAGTAGCAGTATGAAGAATTTAGAAATAGAAGAAAGGATAACTCTATTCTTATGTGCATAATAGATACTTCTTTCCAAACATGCAGCAAGTACCATTATCACTTAAAAGCATCAATAAATTGTGCCACAGATTTCACTGTCTTAAATCCATACAATTCTTGAATAACGATAATAAACCTAAAAATGTAAGATTAGGAAACTTGACCAACACTTAGCTTATATCTAGTCTAAGAACATGATTAGGTGTTATTACATCCTAAGAGATACCACAAATGAAATGCATCAGAGATATTTTCCAGTTCTTCCAAGAGCCATTTGGAATTAGGTGAGAAACTTTGAAAATATCTGATATGACATTAGACATTTTAAACTCTTTGAATAGCCTGTGTTTCAGAGTAGGAAATCCAACTGAATGGAGCTATAGAAAATGTCTTTCTTCTGTATTCTCTTATCACAGTCTTGGACCTTCCTGAGACAGACCGGTCATTCCAGTGCACAAGATCCAGAAGAATAATCACAGAAACTCATGATTCTTATGAGTTTATAAGGACTGGGACTGAGAAGTATGCTTTGGGAGAAGAAAAAACAAAATTTTGGGTCTGTAGTTATATTTGTACAATGTTCAGTAGCTTCTAAAAACAGCATGTTGGAATTCCTGTTGTGGCTCAGTGGAGAATCTGACTAACATCCATGAGAACACAGGTTTGATCCCTGGCCTCACTCAGTGGGTTAAGGATCCAGTGTTGCTGTGAGCTATGCTGTAGGTCACAGCTGTGGCTCAGATCTGGTGTTGCTGTGGCTGTGGCATAGGCCGGCAGCTATAGCTCTGATTCGACCCCTCCCTGGGAACCTGCATATGCTGCGGGTGTGGCCCTAAAAAGACAATAAATTAATAAATAAATAAATAACAACAGCATGTTGATCAAGTATGAAAGAATTTGTATTTTGATTAATTAGGGAGTTATATAGAGAACATTTACAATACTTAGTATATATGTTAAGTAATTAATCTTCTTAACACTTGCATTTTTCAATGAAGACAGAGAGAAGTAAAATTAAGCACTTTTGATTTTCCTTTGGAAGTTTTCTAATCCCATTTTTCCAATATTTTTAGTCCATGAGCCAGATTTCAGATTTCACTTCCTTTCTGAAGTAGCTGAGCTACTCTTCAAACTGTCTGAAAACAAGATTTTGTTTGTGATTTTATGTTTTTTACCTTTTGCTATAAAGTGATAAGCAACACTGAGATTAACTTGTTGTTGTTATGTACGCCGATGAGATTTCTTTAAATATTTTATATCATTTTATATCTCTGTATCTGACACAAACTAATCCAATAGGGAATGGCAATGTTGAATTTGTTTTTAAGTGCTGGCTTTTGTTAGTACTTTCTTTTCATATGCAGTTTTTTCTAAAGCAACAAGAACACAGAAAGAGACTTTTTTTTTTTTTAATATGGAAGGGCTCTACAGAGCTGTTGCACACCGGCCTAAGACCAGAACTACAGCAATGCCAGATTGGAGCTGCCTCTGCGACCTACACCACAGCTCACTGCAACGCCAGATACTTAACCCACTGAGCAAGGCCAGGGATCGAACATGCAACCTCATGGTTCCTAGTCGGATTCGTTAACCGCTGCACCACAACGGGAACTCCTAAAAACACATTTGAATTTTATTTTAAACATGCATTTTTACATAGGAATATATTTTTAAATGCATTTTAAAAGACTATTGTTTCACTTGACTTATTAGGCATATTTGAAAAGGTTAATCACTCTTTCCTCCCTGAAATGCTTTCTGCAGATGACTTCTAGAATTCTATCTTCTCTTATTTCCCTCTGTATCATAGCCAGTTGCTTATTTTCAATTTCCTTTGCCACCCTTCCTGTTTTTCCCAGTCTCCACTTACTTGTGGATTTTTGCCCTGGAGCCAGTCGTTGATCACCTTTCCTAGGCTACACTCACTTCCTTTTGCATGTCCCATCTCTGGTTTTTAGTCAGATCTATGTGTAAAAACCTCGAAAATACGTATCCTCGTATTGTTCTGGAACACCAGAAGCATGTATCTCACCTTCTTGACATCTCTACTGGGAAGTTTAACAGGCACAGTTAAACTTCCCAGTAGAGATGTCAAGAAGGTGAGATACATGTTTTGACCTGTGCATGTCCAATATCTACCCCAAACTGACTTGACCAGCACCCGTTCCATCTCAGTTAATGGAAACTCCGTGTGTTTTGAGTGGTTTGAGCCAAAAACTTGAAGTCATCCTTGACTTCTCACTCTCACTCTTGCAGCCCATTTTAACAAATCATGGTAATTCCACCTTCAATGTATGTTCAGAACATAAGCCTTTAACTTTTACCACCAACACAGCTAACATCCTGGTCTGAGTCAACATTATCACTTTCCTGGAGGATACTTACAATGCTTATAACGACTTCTCTACCCTTCTTTGCCCTTGTTTCACTCTTCTTTACCAAACTGCCTCCTTCAAATTCTCCAATTAAATGGAACACTCTTCAGCCTCAGGGTTTTTGTGCTTACCATTCTCTCTGTCCACATCCCTGGCTATAAGCTCGCTAACTCCCTCAGTTCCCTCAAGCCTTGCTCTATGAGAAAAGTTTCAAGGACTGTCACTCTGCTCACATAACAGATCTTTTCCATCTTGCTCTACTTTTGCTGCTGCTCATTACATTTGTTATCTTCTGCCATAGTCTGTAATTTACTTTGTGATTATGTTTTTGTTTTAATTAACTCGTAGAAAATAAGCCACACGAGGACAGTGATCCTTGTTTGTGCCATGATGCATTCCTACTGCCTAAGCTAGTACCTGACAGCCATACACACACAAATGCACGCATGCACACATACAGTATATGTATTTTTAATGTATAAGAGTAACACATGTAAATGTGCACATATATAAAAACGTGTACCTGCTACTCACACCAGAGTCAAACTTTCATTGTTTTCAAATATTTTATTGTAGAAAAGTGACCTTTACCCTAATAAATTCCAGGTACATTTTGAAGTTAGGAATTTACATCTTCTTCTCAAATCGTACATTTCAGTAGCAGTTTATCAGTTTGGAAATGTACTCTAGATGACTTTTAAAAGATGTTTTATACCTAATTTTCTGATAATACTGCGTCCTGAAAACCTGTTCAATTTTCTTGCCATGGGCAATTGCTGAATCAACTAATATCTTCCTAGACCATTTTGCAGTCCAAACATATTCTCGGAAAGATTTCAGATTAGCTAAAATAGTTACACTATATTTTACCTTTGGTGTTTTTATTTTGTTGTTTATTATTCTTTACTATATTGCAAGAAAATAAGTAGATCTCAGAAGAATACCTCTTCTCTTGCACACCTTTTCTCATTGACTTTTCTGTCTTAATTTCTACTTAACTTTATGCCTCATGTAAAATTCCAGGAACTTTGAGATGTCCTTCTTGGACACTGAGTTTGAGGTACAGCTCATCCTTGTTTTTCACAATAGCTTGCACTGATTCAATTTTTTTTCACTACAGCTTATTTATCAAACACCTGTGGTGTGACTAATACTAAACCACATGCTTAGAGAGACCCAAATTCCAAAACTCCAAGACTTTACTATACTGCTTTATTTCCTTCTTTTCATGAATTTTTCCATAGAAAAATGAACTGTCTCTTGCAAATTAATATCCACAAGTATGCCATGTGTTAGAGGACAAGAGAGGTCTAACTCTCATCTAAGTGATATCACATGTGAATATAACATAAAGAATGGAAGAAAGGCGGTGATAAAAAAAGACAATGACTAAATAACTTTAGAATTGAGGAATGGTGTAAAATTAGAGAATCAGATATCTCAAAGGCAATTATAGTATGGGGAAGTTAAGGAATATTTTCTTCAAAGTGTTAAATAAAATCCTCTCAACTTAGAATTGAAATATGTTCACATATCATAGCATTATGAGGAAAATGATATATGCAAACCAAGAAATGTTACCAAAAAGAGATTTTTGTGGTGAAGGAACTATAAAAGGGTATTCTCCAAGAATAAGAAAAAGAATTTCGTAAGATGGTAATGAGATGTAAGAATAGTGAGGAAAGAGATTGCTTAACACATTGGTAAATAAACAAAAAGATAGTGCACAGAACAGTAATAAAATGTCTATAATAAGAAGAAAAGAAAAAATGGAAGTTAAATGCCTCATTACAACATCATATAAAATGGAAGAGATTGATAGAAGCTAAAATACTATATATTTTTGAATTACCTTTAGAGGTAATAAATATAGATATTGTCAAACAAAATACTAATGTTTGCATGTTAAGAGTAACTACTAACACTGAAAATAGATTACATAAGTTCTATTATTAAGAAAAATTGTATAAATTATTAATCCAAAAGGAGGAAGAATTTTTATTTTTTATTTTTACTCTTTTAGGAGGAAGAATTTTTAATATAAAATAACACTTAGACAAACAGAATAAAGAGAAAGCCCATATTAAGTAACACACAATAATTCCAAATATATGTTACCAATTTAAGGTAATTGTATCAAAACTCTTCAGTTAATTTTAAGACCTCATTCAAACTATAAAATTTACATGTCAACCTATACGCATATACTTATTACAATTTTTATGAAGAACATATTTAAAATGTAAGATTATAGAATATTGGAAAGCAAAGGTGAAATATATAGCAGGGAATACTAATCAGTAACAAGCTGGTAGTGATATAGTAATATCAAGAAAAAATAAGTTTAAAAGTATACTATACCTAAGGATAGTTTTAATATAAATTATATGTGACAACTCAGTCACTACATTAAAGTTCCCAGGTTTTATGTACTTACTGGCATTGACAAATCATTCATAACACAAAACTATCTGAATTATAATAAGGTATTGATCAATCCACCATTATTTGGGAATTTCAATGTAAACAATAGGGGTTTTAAGTAATTATAAGAAGAAAAGGAATTGAATAATCTGATTTTTATTACTTATTTGTGGTTATTTACATATCCTTTTCTTTTCTTTTTTCTTTTCCTTTTTTTTTTTTTTTTGCTTTTTTAGGGTCTCACTCACGACATATGGAAATTCCCAAGCTATGGGTCTAATAGAAGCTACAGCTGCCGGCCTCAACCATAGTCACAGAAACACAAGATCTGAGCTGCATATGAGACCTATCCCAGGTCCTTAACCCAGAAATCAAACCTGCATCCCCATGGATCCTAGTCAGATTTGTTACTGCTGAGCCACAACAGGAACTCCAATTTCACATTCTTTAATTGAAAAATACACATTCTTCTTCATTGGAATTAAACTTACTGAAAACCATAAAGTAATGCTCAACACATTTTAAATTTTTATATCATGCATAGTATTCAATAATCACCACATAAGAAACAAATAAATAAGAACAAAGATAATTGAACATTTTAGAAAAGTTAAAAATATGTTTCTAAATTAGTATAAGCTGTGATGACATACCATTTCAGACCTACTAGGTTGACAATAATATGATAGTCTGATAATGTCAAATGATGCCTAAGAGGTGGAATAATGGAAACACATTCATTCTTAAGGTAATTCAAATTGATTAAGAGCATTTCTAATAAATACGTAAACTCCTAGGTATAATCTAGAAAAACGTTTGCACGTGTGGATGTAGATAACAATATTCACAATAATAGTATTATTTCTCATAGCAAAATAATGATATACAAAATACTGTCCCTCTATAAAATAAGGAAAAATAAATTGTGATGTTTTGGTTATTGTCTATAGTATAACACTGAAAATGAATGAATTAGACCTATACATGTCAAAATGAATGAATTGCACAAGCATATTGTTATGCCTAAAAGTTCGAGAATAATACATATATCCTAATTTTATTTAACATATTAATATGTATGTTAACATTTTATTAATATTGTATATTAAATATTGATATGCATATTAAAACATATTACCTTTGTGCATGGTTTAAGGATATATAGATTCCTATTTTCTATAAGTATATATATACTCATATATTTATGTATGCATATGTATGTATATTCATATATGTGTATATACTAAATATATAGGGTTACCCTCAGAGCACAGATAATAGGATGCACCTGGGAGATTCCAAAAGAACTTAATGCTTTATTTTTAAAGTATATATTGGGTATAATGAATGTTGTTCTTTATCTTTTTTTGCACCAGAAATAATTTATAATTAATGATAAGCAATAGGGAGAACAATCACACCAACATGTTTAAATGTCTGCTGAAGTCAAGAAATTGGAGAAATGATAAAATGGGAAAAAGACATCTTTCCAGCAAGTTGTGCAGGGAAAACTGGACATCCATATGTGAATCAATGAAACTAGAACACACCCTCACATCATGCACAAAGATAAAATGGCTTAAAGACTTAAATGTAATACAGGACACCATTAAACTCCTAGAAGAGAACATAGGCAAAACATTCTCTGATGTCAACCTTACAAATGTTTTCTCAGGTCAGTCTCCCAAGGCAACAGAAATAAAAGCAAAAATAAACCAGTGGGGCCTAATCAAACTGAAAAGTTTTTGCACAGCAAAGGAAACCACAAAAAAAAAAAAAAAGACAACATACAGAATGGGAGAAAATAGTTTCAAATGATGCAACTGATAAGGGTTTAATCTCTAAAATATACAAACAACTTATACAACTCAACAGCAAAAAAGCCAACAATCCAATTAAAAAATGGGCAAAAGACCTGAATAGACATTTCTCCAAAGAAAATATACAGATGGCCAACAAGTTTGTGAAAAAAATGCTCAACATCACTGATTATTAGAGGAATTCAAACCAAAACTATTATGTGGTACCGTCTCATGCCAGTCAGAATGGCCATGACTAGTAAGTCCATGAATACCAAAGCTGGAGAGGGTGTGGAGAAAAAGGAACCCTCCTACACTGCTGGTGGGAATGTAAATTGGTACAACCACTATGGAAAACAGTATTGAACGACCTTAGAAAACTATATATAGAACTACCATATGACCCAGCAATCCCACTCTTGGGCATATATCTGGACAAAACTTTCCTTGAAAAAGACACATGCACCCGTGTTCATTGCAGCACTATTCACAATAGCCAAGACATGGAAACAACCTAAATGTCCATCAACAGATGAATGGATTAAGAAGATGTGGTATCAGAATTGCCAAAGCAATCCTGAGGAACAAAAACCAAGCAGGAGGCATAACC
>PVHT021183519.1:30666889-30765929 GCA_004024745.2 Catagonus wagneri
TTGATCTTTGACAAAGGTGGCAAGAACTTCAAATGGGAAAAAGAAAGTCTTTTCAGTAAGCTTTGCTGGGAAACTTGGACAGCTGCATGTAAATCAATGAAACTAGAGCACACTCTCACACCATGCACAAAAATAAACTCTAAATGGTTTAAAGACTTAAATATAAGACTAGACACTATTAAACTCCTGGAAGAAAACACTGGCAAGACACTCTTGGACATCAACCTTACTAATGTTTTCTCAGGTCAGTCTCCCAAAGCAACAGAAATCAGAGCAAAGATCAACCAATGGGACCTAATCAAGCTGACAAGCGTTTGCACAGCAAGGAAAACCAAAAAGAAAACTAAAAGACAACTTACAGAATGGGAGAAAATTTTTTCAAATGACACAACTGACGAGGGCTTAATCTCTAAAACATATAAACAACTAATGCAGCTGAACTGCACAAAAGCCAACAACCCCATTGAAAAGTGGGCAATGGACCTGAATAGACATTTCTCCAAAGAAGATATACAGATGGCCAACAAGCACATGAAAAAATGCTCAACATCTCTGATAATTAGAGAAATGCAAATCAACACTACCATGAGATACCACCTCACACCAGTCAGAATGGCCATCATTAACAAGTCCACAAACAACAAATGCTGGAGGGCGTGTGGAGAAAAGGGAACCCTCCTGCACTGTTGGTGGGAATGTAAGCTGGCGCAGCCACTATGGAAGACAGTGTGGAGGTACCTTAGCAAACTCTACATAGAATTACCATATGACCCAGCAATCCCACTCTTGGGCATATGTCCAGACAAAAATTTCCTGGAGAAAGACACTTGCACACGCATGTTCACTGCAGCACTATTCACAATAGCCAAGACATGGAAACAACCAAAATGTCCATCGACAGATGACTGGACTAGGAAGAAGTGGTATATATACACAATGGAATACTATTCAACCATAAAAAAGGATAAAATAATGTCATTCGCAGCAACGTGGATGGAATTAGAAACCCTCATACTGAGTGAAGCAAGTCATAAGGAGAAAGACAAATGTCATATGAAATCTCTTATAACTGGAGTCTAAAACACTGCACAAATGAACATCTCAACAGAAAAGAAAAGCACGAACTTAGGGAAGAGACTTGTGGTTGCCAAGGGGGCGGGGGAGTGGTGGGGGAGGGGGTAGGAGGGAATGGGGATAACTAGTGCTTTAATGATGGAATAGCAAGGAGATCCAACTGTATTGCACAGGGAATTATATCTAATTATATGTGACAAATCCATATATGTACATGTAACTGGGTCACCACGTGGTGCAGTTGGAAACTCTGACAGAAATCTGTAAACCAGCTGTAATGCAAAAAAAAAAGAAAAAAAAAGAAATTAAAAAAAAGAAGATGTGGTATATATACACAGTGGAATACTGTTCAGCCATAAAAAAGATAAAAATAATGCCATTTGCAGCAACATGGATGGAACTAGAGACGCTCATACTAAGTGAAGTAAATCGGAAAGAGAAAGACAAATACCATATATATCTTTTATCTGGAATAAAATATAAAATGAACCTTTCCACAGAAAAGAAGATTGTGGACTTGGAGAATAGACGTGTGGTTGCCAAGGGGGAGGAGGAGGGAGTGGGATGGATTGGGAATTTGGGGTTAACAGATGCAAACTATTGCCTTTGGAGTGGATATGCAATGAGATCCTGCTGTATAGCGCTGGGAACTATACTATACATAAGTGTACTATACTACACTTATGATGGAGCATGATAATGTGAGAAAAAAGAATGTACACATGTATGTGTGTCTGGGTCACCTTTCTGTACAGTGGAAAATTGACAGAACACTGTAAACCAGCTATAATGAAAAAAAATAAAAATCTTTAAAAAAGAAATTGGAGAAACAATTGTTTTATTGAATATTATGATGAACTGAAAGCTAAGGACTCTGGATAATATTAAAAGTATTTTAGTATAATAAAATTTATTTAAATTTAACATTCATCTGAAAATAATTTTAAACAAATAAAATGGTAATATATTATTCACTGTCACATGTTTTTCATGAATATAGAGTGCAAAAGTGCCGATTGTAACTGCCTGAATAACGTAATTATAACTATTTTGTAAAACACAAAGTTGTTCTATAAATAGCTGAATAATCCTTTTCATAAATTATTAATCTCTTTCCTTAAGCTAATCATTGATTTTTTTTTTGTCATCCGTTGATGTCCTCTTGATCCTTTGACTAACATGCAATGAATCTTCTCTCGTTTCCGTATCATTTGCACGTTAACCTTGTCAGCCTCATTGCACTCTTTTGACATATATGCATTAATAATGTTGACTGTGATAGAAGAAGGAAAATCTATCACTTTTTCAAGAATTTATGCTAACTTGGGTTAAGAATTTATTTTATTCCATTAATCATGTTATCAGATAACACTCACAATACCCCAACATGCTTTTGTAAAAACTGATCACTGGACATCTCCCATTGCCAATCATTAATATTGTAAAATTTAATGTCACACAGCAAAAAATGCACAGCATCATGGTATGAAGTGTTCTTTAGCTCTAATACTAGTTTACAGGGGAAAAAAGGGATAGACGGTCAAGTTAAACTTCACCACAGGGAAGATATCAACCAAATCCAGAATGTGGAGCTTACTATAGGACATACAACCTGGCTTTTTATGACAATACTCATAAAAAGTAAAAGGCAGAGTTTCTTAAAACCTCTTAAGAAATGTAATATTTAAATGCAATGGGCAGCCATTTTTGGTTTGGTTTTAAATAAATAAAATGTTGGGAAGTTCTCATCATGACTCAGCGGTTAATGAACCCAGCCAGCACCCATGAGGACACAGGTTCCATCCCAGGCCTCACTCAGTGGGTTAAGGATGGGGCATTGCTGTGAGCTGTGGTGTAGGTCACAGACACGGCTCAAATCCCATGTTGCTGTGGCTGTGGTGTAGGCTGGTGGCTACAGCTCTGATTGGGCCTCATGTCTGGGAACCTCCATATGCTGCAGGTGCAGCCCCCATAAAAAAATAAAACAAATAAAAGACAAAAAATAATTTGGTGAAAAAAATATTTGAGGCAAGCAAAAGAGGAGGCTATGGACTGGGTATTAGATAATATGAAGATATTTTGTTTATTAAGTGAATAATTACATGGTAGTTATTCTACCATTAGGAGGTTATTCTAAAGTATATGCAAGTTTGAGAATTGCTTTAACCTCAATAAAATTTGCCCTGATTTTTTCAGTTAATCCTATTATTCAGAAATTTTATTATTTTGAGTTTAAAAATATCATTCCCTCAGGATTTAGCATAGTGCTATAATTATAGAAGACACTAAAAAATACTTTAATAAATGGGAGAAACAATTTACTATTGGTAAATAAAGTATTTGCTTTTTAAGTAGGCATATATATAGTGTGTATATGTGTGTATACACATTACATATATTTAGTAATAATATGTAGTCATTATAGAATATATTTAAGATAAAATATATATAATAATATCTACCTCTGCCTGTTTCTTAAAGTATATGATACATAAAGTATATGCATATATATATATATGTATATATATATGTGAGGCCAGGGATTGAACCCGCAACATCATGGTTGCAAGTCAGATTCATTTCCACTGGGCCATGATGGGAACTCCTGATAAGCAATATTTCTAAATGTGAAAGGTGTACTATGCCGCTACCCCCCACACAAGCATCATAGTTAGCCTACTAAAATCTTCAGGCAAAGATATCTAAATCTAGTTTGTGCTGATTATTTGCTACTATCTTGCAGCCAAAAACCTCCTTTTTATGTGATTCTGAAAGCTATATTTCCTGCATTTCCTTAGTCTGTTAGCATTCTATTAGATGATGTTAATGGTGGAACAAAGTAGAGATTGTAGCACAAGAAAAGGCACCTCCTTCCTGATTTCTAGTGGTTATTATCTATGTTCCAGCAGGAGATGACAGCTGCCCACAGTTTCTTTCAGTTCTCAGATCCTAAGTCTGCCACGTCTTCCTAGCAATCAGCTTACCAGTCACACTGCAGTTCCCATCCTCTGGCCATGTGGTCCAAATCCCAGTCAAACCTTGCTCTTTCCCCAGAAGACCAAGCACATCTTAAACATTACTCCCCATGCCCACCCAGTATCTCCATCACAGCACTGCGCTAGTGGATATCCATCTTGCTGCTCCTGTGTTAGTTAACTCCATCAATTTCTACTTTTTTCACCAGCTCTAGAGGTGATTGTGCTTTCGGCAGTTATGAAATTCTAGGTTACTTCCGAGTTATTTTCTAATCATTTAAACTTCCAACATCAGCATAAACAGGTTTCCTTTGTTTGAAGTATGAAATATGTTTTTCTGGCTAGACCAAGTGAAACACATTAAGATTGGTGCCTTAGCACATAATTAAATCTTCTATTGTATCAAATTATTTTTCAAATGGTCAAAGGAATGTAATACTGGCAAGGCTAGTTGACCAATGCTGTTAGCTCTAAATTGAAAAATTTGTGGAGTTCCCTCTGTGGTGCAACAGGATTGGTCATGTCTCTCCAGTGCCTCCAGGATTCAGGTTCAATCCCCAGCCTGGCACAATGGGTTAAAGGATCCAGCCTTGCCACAGCTGCAGTGTAGGTCACAACTGAACCTTAGATCTAATCCCTGGCCTGGGAACTCTGTATGTCACAGGACAGCCAAAAACAGAAAAAAGAAAAAAAAAATTGTAACATTTTGGGTGCAGGCCATATTGCAAGAAAAGTCTGAAATATTTACTATTTATTCCCTTAGTGAAAAAGTTTGCTAGTATTGTAGACAGTAGATTCAAGGCTAAAATATAGTACCTCTAGTATTAGTCAAAGTTTAACCCCAACATTAATTCCAAATATTAGACCTGGTGCAAGAATTCACACTGATTAAGACATTGAATCATTTCATGCACTACACGTTTCTTTTGAGGCCAGGAGCAGCAGGCTGAACATCAAAAGTGAAGGCCACTGTCATAAGTAACTGCTAAGGAGGGAAGTCATGATATTCGGAGAGGAAATACATCAATGATAATGATAGTAATAATAATAATCTTGTTAAACCACAGAAAATATAAGAAATATTTTGTACTCCAGGGTTATCACAGATACAAAAAAGTTTGCACAGACAACTGAAGATTTAAATTTCCAAACCGAGGAATTCCTGTCGTGGTTCAGTGATTAATGAACACGACTATTATCCATGAGGATGTGGGTTTGATCCCTGGCCTGGGAACTTCCATTTACCACAGGTATAGCCCTAAAAAGGCAAAAGGCAAAAGACAAAAAAATAAATTAATAAACTTCCAAATTGAATCTAAACTTTTTCAATCTCTCTTGTCATGAAATATTTAAACAACTCAATGAAAACTCTAAGAGAATTCTCAATAGTGTAAAAAAATAGCTATCCATTTATAAGTATATGGAAACAGTTGTTTACTGGGAATATGAATAGATTTAGCAGTTGAAAAACCATAAATAAATTTTATGTTAAAACAATATTGTGTCTGTAATTGGCACTCAATGTGATTCAGGAGAGTATTAAACAAATTAGAGTAGAATAGACAGTTAGAAAAAGACAGTATACTCTGAGTAAAGGAAAACTCATTCAGAGGGAAAGTTTGCCCTATTTAAAAATACTATGGAAGCAGTAAACAGCAGATCAAATACTGCAGAAAACTCAGTTATTAATTAAAGGAATTATGTTAGAATTTAGATTAAAAATGATATAAAGAAAAGAGGGAGGGAAGATAATCAGATGGTTCTCTGTCCATTAACTGTTTCTAGAATTCTAGACTCAAACATTCAACTACTTTTTTGACAATTCCACTTAAATATATAATAAGGATCTCAAATTTAACAAGACTAAAACAAAACTCTTTATTTCTATCACTCAAATCTTCTCTTAGGCTAGTCATCATCTTAATTAACATCACCTTCCTATAGTTCTCAAGGCCAGAATCTACAAGTAAATGATTCTTTTCTTCCTTTTACCCCCATAAGAAATCCATTGGCCATTCTGCCACACTTATCTTTAATCAAGCACCACCTTCTGTGCATTCCCTCCACCTCTGCCTCCCTGGTCCAAGTCAAAATTACCACACACTTGAACTGATATGACAGTCTCCTTGAAGGCTTCCACTTCTTTCCCTCATCAACTCATTATCCCCATGGCAATCAGAACGATCTTTTAAGAATGTAAATCAGATCATACCACTTTCTTACCTGAATCCTTAAATTACATCTCTCTATAACAATCAACTGTAGGAATTTGAAGGCAGTAGTGGGGCAGATTTTAATTTTCATGGTACTTCCTTAAAAACAGGTGGGACAACAAGAATAGCAAAATATCAAACATACACTCAATATCTACAACAAAACTAAATGTTAACATATTCTCACAAATCTTAAAATATAATCAAGTGGTAAAGTAACCACTAAGAACTAAAGATCCAGATTTATCAGCATTTGTGCAAAAGGAAGCAAAGGATCAAACAAAACTGAAAAGAGAAGAATTCCCAAATAATAAAGAAGTATGCTTTGGGAGTTCCTGTCATGACTCAGTGGAAATGAATCTGACAAGCATCCATGAGGATGCAGATTCAAGCTCTGGTCTTGTTCAGTGGGTTAAGGATCAGGCATTGCCGTGAGCTGTGAAGTAGGTCACAGACATGGCTTGGATCTGGCATTGTGGCTGAGGTATAGGTTGATCGCTACAGCTCTGATTTGACCCCTAGCCTGGAAACCTCCATACGCAGTGGGTGTGGCCCTAAAAAGAGACACACACACACACACACACACACACACACACACACAGAAAAAGAGATAGGTTTAACATATTGCAATTCAGAGGTTGAGTGAAGGACTCAATCAGCTATTGTTCCCTTCAGATAAGCAGATAAAGAATACAATGAACATACATAAAACTGTTAAAGACAGCAAAGAAGATTCAAAACAGGAGAGCAAAGAGGAAGCCAGGAAAATTTGAAAAATAAACTTATAGAACTTTTTGAATTGAAAAAAATAGCTAAATTAATACATATATACTGCAAAAAACTGAATGCAGGATCATTACACTGCAAGAGAGATGTAAAGAAATTCCCCACAGGGCAGCACAAGCTGCTAATGAGATTATATATAAAGAAGTAAAAATAGGAGTTCCTCTTTGTGGCTCAGAGGAAAGGAATCTGACTAGTAACCATGAAGTTGCTGGTTTGATCACTGGTCTTGCTCAATGGATTAAAGATCTGGCGTTGCTGTGAGCTATGGTGTAGATCGCAGATGTGGCTCGGATCCGGCGTTGGTATGGATGTGTTGTAGGCTGGCAGCTGTAGCTCCGATTTGACCCCCAGCCTGGGAAGCTCCATATGCTGTGGGTACAGCCCTAAAAAGAAAAAAAAAAAAAGAAGAAGTAAAAATAAAATATATCTAATTGCAGTTTGAGAAACAGAGGACAGGGAATATGAGAGAGAGAGAAATGCAAAGTGATGTTTCCTGTTTTGCATAATTGAATAGATATGAGTAACTAGACGTAGACATCACATACAAAATAACATAAAGAAAGGAAACTCCATATCTAATCATACTGGAGTCAATCTTCAGAGCACTAAAACGAAGGGTCAGATCGATCAGTGGGAAAAAACTAAGCATGTACAAAGAATAGGAAACTGTACTGACCCTTTAAAATATTAAATGGGAGAAAATAATTGGCAACTTAGAATTTATACTCAGCTAGACTATTATGTAAAAGCTAGTAAAATAACCCATAAAATAACATCTTCAGACAAATCAAAATCAAAATCTACCAACAGAGTTTTCCTAAACTATCTCCTGTGCGATATTACTTATATCTTATAGCAGGAGTTAATATTGAATCTAATAAGGGCTGCTAACAGAAGTTTCAACTGATACTAACATAAATTGCTTCGTATTCATTTTTACAAAAGTAAGGTTTATATCCTTTGCACTAGAAATTCCTTATGTCTATGTTTTTCTGTTGTTGTTTGTTTTGTTGTCTTTTGGGGTCCTCACCTGTGGCATATGGAGGTCCCAGGCTAGGGGTTGAACCCAAGCTACAGCTCCTGGCCTATGCCACAGTCACAGCTATGTCAGATCTGAGCCGCATCTGCAACCTACAGGGCAGCTTGGCAGCAATGCTGGATCCTTTAACCCACTGAGCAAGGCCAGGGATCAAACACACATCCTCATGGATACTGGTCATATTCTTAACCCACTAAACCACAACAGGAACTCCCCTTATCTATGTTTTGTCCTAATAATTTTGTCATGCATATGTGTAAATATTTGCTCACAAGAAAATTTTAATTATTTACGCAATATTGAGATCGGAAATATTTTTGACCCCCAAAAGAAAAGACTTGGGAAATACTGAAATATTACACCATCATAAATCATATTTTTATTCTGAGACTTCTGTCTAAAAGCATGGCTATGTATCAAGGTTATATTATTTTCAAAAGCAGCCTACACTATTATATACAGTCTGAACACAATTTTCTTGAAGTATTACTAGAGATATATCCTCCAAAATATTGAAACTAATTATCTCTTGCCAGTGGGATTGTGAGTACTTTCAAACTGCTTTTTGGTTCCTTACTATATGTTAAAATTATTTGTACACTAAACATTTGCTTTTGTACTAGGAAGAAATATTTTTAAAATAAATATTATCTTTGGTTATAAACATGACTTCAGTTTCTGAAAGTTTGAACACATGTATGATCATGAAAGCTGCTCTTATTAGCTTGTGAGTGAAGGAAGCGTTGACAGAGTTTTTCTGTATTGGACCATGTATGACTTTTAGACTCACATGCTTAAGTTAGGAAATATATGAGGAAGGTGGAGTAAAACTAGAAGTGAAAAGGATGCCCAGGGGAATCCAAGGCTGTTTCTAAGGAAATCAGGCATATTCTAACTAAGCTCAAAATATGATCATTTACCCAGAGTTCTGCAAGGTACGCATACGAATATTGACTTTTGAAATGTTTTATTTGGTGATTGCTACCATTTATTTCTATTTATTTAAGTTTTCCTTGCAAATAGAACTTGAAACTATTTTCTTGAACAACCGAAAAAGAGATTAAGCTACTAGTTTCCACTGAGATTATAAGCAGGTTATTAAGTGACAAAAATATATGCTATCTTATCGTCATTTTTACTTGTATTGACTCCATAAGTCAATGTAATTCTAGGCATGGATATCATACTGAAAATTCGTTCTCTTTTTTCTTTTTCCCTTTTTTTTTTTTTTTTTTTTTTTTAGCGGCCTCACCTGGGACATATGGGAGTTCCCAGGCTAGGGCTCAAATCAGAGCTTCAGCTTCAGGAATATGCCAGGGGAACCAAGGCTATTTCTGTAGCAGGCGGATCAAAACAGCATCTGCAATTTATGCCACACCTCGTGGCAACACCGGATCCCCAACCCATTGAGCAAGGCCAGGGATTGAAACCGCATCTTCAGAGACAGTGTTGGGTCCTCAACCTGCTGAGCCACAAGGGTAACTCCTGAAAAGTTATTCTTGAAGCTAAAAGAGTGTTTTCCCTTTTATATGGCTTTTGCAATTTATAAACCTGTAGTTGTTTTTGAGTGTTACACAAAACAGTTTATTAATTTTTAAATACATTTCTCAAGAATCACTGATGAAGGGTGTAAAGACATAGGGTGTGTAATAAGCTTTATCTGAGGTAATGTCTACTGAATAGAGATGAAGAGGGAAAGATCTGAGGACTCGGGATTACCTCAATATTTCTGTTAAAGCACTTTGGGAAAAAAAAAAAAAACGGAAACACAAAGCCAACATGTAACTTAATGAGGAGTTCCTGTTGTGGTGCAGCAGAAATGAATCTGACATCCATGAGGACCCATGTTCGATCCCTGGCCTCACTCAGTGGGTTAAGGATTCTGTGTTGCCTTGAGCAGTGGGGTAGGCTGCAGACGTGGCTCGGATTTGGCATTGCTGTGGCTGTGCTGTAGACTGTTGGCTACAGCTCTGTTTCGACCCCTAGCCTGGGAACTTACACATGCTGTAAGTGCAGCCCTAAAAACCAAAAAAAAAGAAAAAATATGTATATATATATAAAACTTACTGAGATTCAGTAACAATATGATTTATTGCATAGGAAGATGACACAAAAACATTTTAAGTGGTATAACCTGGTCAATCTGAACACTGACTTTATCCTCTAATACTTCTACTAACAGGAATTTAAGAATCAACTCCGATTTAAAACTAAAGTGTTCCATGTAGAGAAACATAAAAAAGCAACCAAGTATTTATTAAATACGTAATTATTGCCTATATATTATTAATGCATATCAGAGAAAGCTAATCATAAAAGCTTGATGGCTATGTTTACTAAATTAATGCTTTAAACTTAGTATCAAGAACTATTGCATTTGAGTGCATAAGCGATGAGATCCTGTTGTCTAGCACAAGGAACTATATCTAGTCACTTGTGATGGACCAATGAGGATAATGTGAGAAAAAGAATATATATATGTATGACTGGGTCACTTTGCTGTACAGTAGAAATTGGCAGAACACTGTAAATAAACTATAATGGAAAAAATAAAAATCTTTAAAAAAAAGAAAAAAAAACTTAACATCATTGTCTACTTACTTTCTAACCATGACAAAAATAGTCAGTCATGCTAATCTCTTTTAACCTATATGCAGCACAGCATAACATAACTAATTTTCTTCAGACTATGAGGAGAATTTCAATGGCTGATAACACAGTCCTGCAAGGCCAAATATAATTCAGTACTCTATTTCTTATATAACGAAGACTTTTCCTTTTTAATTTTTTTTTTTTTAAGTTTTACTCTTATGGAAATCCACAAATGGATAAATACATATTTTTGTTATAGACTTTTAAATATAAGTGGTTTAATTTATCCAAACATTAGAAAAACAATTATGGAGCCTAAACCTTTTCTAGGTGCTGGAGCTTAGTAAAGTGACACAGTTACTTTCTGATATTATTATTTTTTTTTTTGCACTAAGAATTCAAAAGTTAATCGAGTCTAACTGCATGCTACCTGAAGAGGTTTTAGCACTGTAGAAGGTAATTTCCATCTGCAAGACTTCAGCGTTGTGAGGTTCAGTTTTTTTTTTTAGGGCCACACCTGTGTCATGTGGAAACTCCTAGGCTAGGGGCTGAATTGGACCTGCAGCTGCAGGCCTCCTCTAAGCAACACCAGATCCAAACCTCATCTGCAACCTATGGCACAACTTGTGGCAACACTGGATCCTTGAAGCCAAGGACTGAACCTGCATCCTCATGGACACTACGTCAGTTCCAATCCCCCTGAGCCACAGTGGGAACACTCAAATTCAAAATTTTTGCATTGTACCCAGAGCATTTATTGTTGAAATGTAGAGTTTCAAAACTAAGTTTCTTCTTCTTCCCATGTTCTAAATTCAATAATTTAGAGATTACAACAAAAAGTAAATTTATTGTCTTCAGAAAATGTTCTTTCTCCTCTTTTGCCCTCATTTATTTATATAAAGCCTGACCTCCTATCAAAGGCTGTCACTGCTAAAAATTGGCATGTTTTGTAGAGACACTGCCACTATGAGAGAGGCCATTTCATGTCATCTTGGAAAAAAAACTGATAAAATATCTTTAAAAAATAAAGTGTTAGTCCTTTTTTCCAAATGTTATTAAATTATAGATTGGTTTAGGAACATTGAGTATCTATACTGATGTAGTATCTGTTAAAAAAAAACTAAATTCAAACTAGGAAGAGTACCTACTAGGCAAATTATATACACATTAACAATATCATCACAGCTGATAAATCACTGACTAAACTCCATTTTGATGATTTGCTGTGGTCATGAATTGACACAGTTTGTTTCAGTACAGCTTGTTCATTGTTTTTTTTTTTTTTTTTTTTTTTTTGCTTTTTAGGACTGCACCTGTGGCATATGGAAGTTCCCAGGCTAGGGGTCAAATCGGAGCTGTAGTTGCCGGCCTACATCACAGCCACAGTAATGTGGGATCTGAGCCATGTTTATGACCTACACCACAGCTCATGGCAATGCCAGATCCTTAACCTACTAGCGAGGTCAGGGATCAAACCCACATCCTCATGGATAGTAGTCGGGTTCTTTAACCGCTGAGCCATGAAGGGAACACCAGCTTGCTCATTGTTAAAACTCAAAATCTTTCAGTGATGGATAGGCATACAACATTGTTGAGGCATAATCACACAGTTATTTCTGAGACTCTTCAACTTTTGATAAAGTATAACTTTGGAATCCAGCAAAACTGAATCAATCAAGGTGAATGTTCATCACTGAATGCTACAGACATAACCTTAGAAAGCAGAAGGTGGTAAGGCTCACTGGTTAAGAATATGCATTATAGAACCATGCTACCTGACTTATTATTAATTATATGGGAGCTAAGAACAAGTTCCTACTTCTCAAATGTAGGTATAATGCCATAGAGATTCTTTGAAGAACAAATTAAAAAACTCTGTAAGGCTAGATGACCCATTATAAAACGTTCTCTTCAGGACATTGTGAGGAGGGGAGCTATTAATAATTATAGTGGAATAACACACATAAAACAAGATTTCTTGAGCAAGATGGGAATATGGTAATTCTAAGTGAAGCACACCTAACTCAGTGTTTGATACCCCATAAGGGTTCACTTAATGCAAGTAAAGATTAGTATAATTTGAAGTTTTATCTCTCCACCTGACATTTGAAGATCAAATCCTCTCTTTAAATATTTTGATCTAAGAGCAACTGAGATCAAAATTCAAACTAACCATTGTCTTACGGACTGTACCCACAGGCATAGCTACCAATTAGCCATTAATTCATGTCAGCCATGTTTACTTTGCCCACTCTACTCCAAGTACTGGAGCAGATACTGCAGTTGAAACAAAGAAGGGATGACCCTTGTCCCTCTGAATTTACTTTCTAAAAATATACTCAATGGACAGCAACATTATTTAGGTAACTTTGAAGAAGGAGAAGGAGTTCCCATTGTGAAATGGTGGGTTAAGAACTCAGTCAGTATCCATGAGGATGAAGGTTTGATCCCTGGCCTCACTTAGTGGGTTAAGGATCTGGTATTTCTACAACCTGTGGAGTAGTTTGCAGATGTGGCTCAGATCCAGTATTGCTATGGCTGTGGTGTAGGCTAGGAACTTTCATATGCAGTTGGTGTGGCCCTAAAAAGAAGAAGTAAAAAATAAATAAACAAATAAAAAATTTAAAAGAGTAGATAACCAATGGTATAAATCTGATTTTGTAGCAGAATTTCCAAATAAAACTTGGCTTAGATCTCTAGAGTTTTAAATATCATTGCTCTGGGTAACTTATTCGTCTCTTCCATGCTTCTTTTCTACTTTATAGATCAGGGCTGGAACTTAGGTATAAACATATTCTTGGGTGTGTCTAGGATCTGCTATGCCTGAAGAGCTAAGTAGGACTCACTTATATAACTAAAAATAACATACATTTATGTATAATCCCCCAAATTACTTAACAAATAAATGTCTACTCTTTACTCATGAAAATTTTGCTACTGGTCAGGCATATCTAGAACTTCTTCCAAATGGGGACTCAGTGATCAAAGATATTTCCAGCCTATGAACATACCATCTCTACACTGGCTTCCACAGTCAGTGCCAAAAATGAAGCGAGGTGCTGGACATTGAAAAATAGGTTTGGTCCAGATTGGTTTCTTATTACTTCTATTCATAACCCATTGGCCGTGCGTAGTCGCAAGAGGGCTGGAATGTGTGTGAGTGGGCATATAGATATTCAACCAGCAGCAAATGTATCATCTACATGATTCTACAAGTTTCTAAAATGACTTTGTAAGAGATTTTTAAGAAATTATAACAAGGAGTGTAGGTAAACAGAAATGGCATTATAGTTAAATTCAACCTAGAATTTGAGCTGAAATTGAGGTAAATGATAGTGATGAGAAGTTCAGAAGATGTGCTTTATTAAAGAGTGAAGACATATTTCCAAAAGAAAGTTATCAAAACTACTTAAAGTGGAGCTGTTTCTCAACATTAATTCAAAAATATAAATTACAATACTCAAATGGGTCATTTTTAAAGGATTCAGAAACTTGAGTTACATAAATTTTTCAAATCATTAATTTTCTGGGTCAATAATATAATTTCATACTTCTGATATTTCATTTTCAAAACCAGATTGAAGCATCTCTCTTTCATAAGCTCACTTTCTTAGATATAAGTCCATTGATAAAAGACTTGACAGTGCCAGAAAACGTACCTTTTTTTTTTTTTTATAAAGGACAGTATTTATCTTGTTAGAAAAACAAAATCTTCACATTCAAAGAATGTTTTGGCTCTCTGATAGAGCCAAACATTGCATTCACTTCACTGATGCATGTTTTTGTGTCAATGCAGGAAAACTTCTTTTTTCTATCAACACTTCTTGTTCTCTGACAATATGAGAAAATATAATTTAATTTGGCTTTTGAATAGCAGTCTACAGTTCTACAGTGCAGAACCTCAAGTGTTCAGAATGATTTTAAAGGAAATATCAAAACAGAAACTCAGGAGCCGTATGTGTCTATGTGTGCGTTGTATCTGTGGAGGTTCACTGCTTGGGAGATGATGACAAGAGAGATAAACAACAGGCAGAGTTTTAGTGTCAAATCTTCAGGTCTAGGTGAAAGAATTAGTTTTTTGGAAATGAGGGCAAGGAGAATGTGAAAAGGCAAATTACCAACTCATCATTTCATTCCATGCTCCCAACAGCTCTATTAATCTAAATTTTATTGTACATGAGAGTAAATGTCTGAATTTTTAAAGACAAAACTGTATATAGTGATTGTATCTTCAGCTCCTTATCTTAATATCAGCATGAACATTTTAAAAAATGAAACTGACCTACACTTAATTAAGAACATAGCACAGTAAATTGTGTCTCTTAGAGGATAAATGATGCTGTGTCCCCTCAATTTAAGGCAAAATCAGAGTGTTAGAAAACATAGATTTATTTTGATGCTTAACATTAAATATACACACAACTAAAATTTTAAAGCCAAGATACTTGCTTTGGAAAATTCTATAAACTTGAATTTACATGGTGAATAAGAATTATTTAAAAATAAATAGAATTTTTATGCCATAGAAATTAAAAAAGAAATTCAGAGGATGATAGAAAGTTCTTGTGGGAATAAATTTCCACAGGAAAACAGTGGAATTTGCGATGTACAACTCGGGATTCACAATGACTCTGTAGATTCCTTCTTTAACTTGAAGGTAGATTTTAGTCTGCTTTCCCTTGATGTTAGCTAGTCACTTTTCCACCATTTGCTATAACTATGTGAGATGGTGCTAAGGTCACCATCTTACTGGGGAAGACAAGAAAGTAGCAACGATCTAGGCTACCCTGTGGTAAGCTCCCACTGCCATGCAGAATTCTCAGATGTGAGAAGTTAGCATGAATCTATTTAAAATTTGCATTTTGGAATAAGACAGAAGATTGATTAATAATTAACAAATTATGCCATTTTTCAAAAAATTGCAATATAATTATCAGTAATTGCTTAATATGTGGCATAATTATGAGTAATTGCTTAATATTTTGGAATGTATAGACATGCACAATATTACATGTCTATACATAAATAGATATTCTATATAGTATATATTATTTTATAAACAACTAAATATGGAAATGTATTTGTTGTAAAAAGATTCACATTAAAAACTAGAGATCTTAACTGTTTCATAAAAAGAAACTGTGCATTCCCTGAGCAAGATGATTGAGTTCAACGGGAACTATTTACATCACATACTACAGAAGAACTATGTTACAAGACTTAGTGCAATGCCAGGTATAGTAAAAATATTTTCTAGTGTAGCAATAAGTGTAATGAGTTCTTAAAATACATTTTCAGTTTCCTTTTTAAGTATCTTACTTCACAGGAAGCTTTCACGTTTCACTCTGTATATATGTATCTGAAAGGACATATTTTGGACAGGCAAAAGCCATTTTTGCAATTTGCATATGGGTAGTTCACAAAGTCCGATATTGGGCAATCGAATGTTAATACTCCATTGTAAAGCTCTCCCATCCATCATCCATGAGTGTACTTTTCCCCATGGGAGTCTGCTGACAGACTTAACTATATAAATGATAGAAAAATCATCCAAGTAAAAAAGGCTCTCTCAAGTAATAAAGAACAATAAGCTCAAGGAGAGGCAAAACTCAGATAATCCAGCAATCTGTAATGAGTGAAAAGTAATTAATGTTTAAAATAGTTTTGCATGATTTTATCCCTCCAAGTGATTCAGCCATCCCTCAGTTTTCCTCAAGGCTTTTTTTTTTTTTTATGTAAGACATGTCAAATTTATATGTGTCTAAGAGTGAGAATGTGATGAGACACTGTAATAAAAATTATTGGCAGTGTTCAATGTGTTAAGAACAACAAACAATGGATTACAATCATTAAAATATGTGAAAAATGTTTTTTTTCTAACACTGAATATCCAAGTTATTTTACATAGTGGGTAACAGTCATGGGAGCAAATGCATAAATTAGGAAACAACAACATAAGCAAAGAAAGAAAAAAAAAAAAACTTCTCCTTATATGCAACTGCAAACTCCAGTTCCACTCAGAGAGAAGGAGAGAGAGGAGGGAGGATGGAAAGAATGGAGAGAGATGTGTAATTCCTGTCTTTTTACTTGATGTTTTGACATACTTTCCGCATTCTCACAGTAAAGTAAATTAACTTTCCTGATGAACTCCATTCAATTAAACACTGTTCTTTTATTTCTTCCTGTGTTTTGGCTTACAGCCTAAGTAGAAAGAGAAGGAAACCCCAGTTGAATCACATAGAAACCTTAAATGGCAATGCTGCAGTGTTTCTCCCATGCTCGTTAGTTTCTGTGCATTTTGTGCAGGAGTGAGATTTTGCAAAGAACAGTGATATTAAGAAAAACATGTAGGAGTTCCCGTTGTGGCACAGCAGAAATGAATCCGACCTAGTATCCATGAGAATGTGGGTTTGATCTCTGGCCTCGCTCAGTGAGTTGCTGATCCAGTGTTGCCAAGAGCTGTGGTGTAGGTCACAGATGCAGCTTGAATCCAACGTTGCTGTGGCTGTGATAGAGGCTGGCAGCTGCAGCTCAGATTCAGCTCCTCGCCTGGGAACTTCCATATGCCACAGGTGCAGCCATAAAAAGCAAAAAAAAAAAAAAAAAAAAAAAAGCAGAAAACTATAGGCAGAGAGCAAACATAATGACGTAAGTTCATGAATCTTTGACCTTCATTTTGGAGTAAAATTTGGATGAGAAGGTTTACAAATTTTTTTAGAAACTCCTAATTCTATCTCATTTTATTCATTTGCCTTCTAAACAAGCAATGATAAAAAAAATCTTCCTTAACACAAAATATGCATTGGTTTTTTTTTTTGTTTTTTGCTTGCACATCAGGAGTTAATAATGTTTGCATGTTGAGTGCCCCCCCCCAAGCAATTTCCATGGCAGGCCACACCAGTATTCTATTTAAACACTAGCATAGGCGTTCGCCTCTTACCCCCTCTGCCTTGACAGTAAGTAATAGTAATCTAAGTGGGTCTTCTGGATTTGGGGGAGGGAATAAGAAAATATCACACCTTATGTGGCATTGCAAGCTGTAAGACTGGAAAAAAAGAGAGATCTTGAAATTGGTGCGGCAGGAAAGGTTTTCACTATGGGCTAACGTAGAGAGTATCAGAGGCCAAGGGTAAGGAATGGCTATTGGCAAATAAAGCAGTGATTTACTCAGTTGTGCAGACACAGACTTAGGGATGTCTGACATCAAGGAAAATGACACAGGCATCAGAGCTCAAGGGAAGGGGACATTCGAATAGGAATCCTGTATCTGCAAGAACTTGGGTGAAAGATAAAGAGAACGAAAACATGAGGACAAAGAAGAAGAAAGGGATAAAGAGTGACAGAATGTGGAAAGGGACTAAGGGGTGTACAGAGCAGCAGGAGTAGCAGCCACGTTAAAGACACTGAAGACAATGCCAAAGTGGAATCCGAATGATGGGATTCTGTGCTCTAACATTAGAGACGTAGAAAGAGTAATGTCTTAAATTCCCCTACTTTAAGACAAAATTGGTCATACATTTGGGCACAGAGAACAAGTGTTTCAGAACTTTAAAACAAAAATTAAGTGTTAATGAGCCAATTTTTGTGCTAGAAGAAAGCTTTCAACAAGGCAGTCTGGAAATCCCTTTCCTATCTGAATACAGATTTCACCAGATAACCCATGCTTCCTCTGTAACTCCTTGTCAACCTTTGATTAAATTGGCAGCGCTGGAGTCACTCTCTGATTCCAGTTCCCTGGAGGGAATGCTGATATTTTTGATTCAGTTTAGTATTTCTCTAGCCAGCAGCACAGACTCACGTATCATGTTTTCCAGACAATGGAACATGGCAGCAGGATATTCTGCTGACCGTACTGTTTTTTTTGGCCACGATATAGCTCATGACATCCATCTTCTTCAGGTCAATACATAACATTGTGCTGACTTTTTAAAAACAGTTCTATTGTATAGCGAGTCTTGCAGATGTGTCTGAAGGAAATAGGAATCAGCAAGCAGAAAGGTGCAGCCGAGTAGCATTCTGGACCTGGTCGAGCAGGACTTTGTTTCAAGTAAGCATCAAGAGTGTTTCAGTAGCCCCTTTCCTATCTTCCTAGTCAGAGCTCCTCAAAATCCATAAAAACAAACAACTCATCTGATTGAGATGGGAATCTGATTTAAAAAGCTCTGAAATGATTGCTGATGCCATCATGGAGAGACCTTTGTAGGATTTCCTTTTAAAATCTTTGGGCACAAGTAAAATTTACTGGAGTTCTGACTATTTTAGTGACTATCTTAGTGTATTGTAAGTTTTAGAACTCATAATAGAAAGTCATATTGTGAAATAATATCCCTTGGTCCTGAGATGACATTTAAAGATTCTATAGACACTCCTTCTATAATTTTATATGACCCTTAACAGGGAGATGAAGAAGATAATTCCTAAAAGGCTTCCATCAGAGATAAAGGAGCATGTGGACGCAGTCCTCAAACTCCCCCAGGGGCTGACTTTCTCTCACATAGGAGCACACAAACACTGGTGCACATTTGGTACAGTGGGTTTTCTTTTCATCTTGTATTTTTTTCTATTCTACAAGCCTCTCCTTTGTCATTTGGATTAAGGTTACTGATAATTACATTGAAGCAACAGAAATAAACTGGGTCTGTCCTGCACTAATGAGTTTACCATAGTTAGGATGATTCCCTGGGTGCTCTTTTTTTTTGACATTGAGTAGTACTTATCGCCTACATACCAACAAAAATGGAAGTATGTGCATTCTTGGATATTCTCCGTATGTGTGTGTATGATTTAAGAAATATATGAAGACATGGACATTTTAAGCCTCTATACTGAAATATATGAGATCATTATTTCTAGTTTAAATGATTTGAAAAATCATTGGGAAAAGCATAAATTTAATTTGAAACTAGGAATAGTTAAAGCTTTGACTTCAGTAACTTAAACAAGGGGTAATTGCATAATATACATACACGTGTGTGTATGTATATTATGCAATTACCCCTTGTTTATACATGATTTATATGTTTATACACGATCCTATATATTTATGTGTGTTACACACACACACACACAAATATATAGGATCATGTATGAACATATAAATTCTGGATTACATACATATATGTATGTGTGTACTTGCTGAGTAAAGTAACTGTTCTTCTGAAGTAAGGAAATAAAATAACTAAGGTATAGCCCTATATAAGCGAGTAAACTATATTTGTAGAATTCATAGTATTTACCTCATTCAATTGCTTTCATTTTGAACTTTCTATGCCCTTATGATGTAAAGTTACCCTGCCTGGATTATTGTTTGTTTCAAAGTAACATAAATCTAATAAAGGAATACATTAATAAATAGTACTCTTGAGATAAACTGAAAATTAGAGAGGCGGAAGATTATATTTAAAAATCATTAACAGTGATAAGTTAATGAGGGAGTAAGTATAGAAATTTCATATTGGATTATAGAGTATATAATGAAGAGAAGCAGAGAAGAGATCTGGAAGAGGAAGTGGGTAGATTATTGTTGTAGTTTTCTGCATCACTTATTGTATTTTCTTCTTGCTTTCAGTAGTATATTTCCCCTCATGCAATGAAAGGAAAAGGTTTTGTATCCAGTACCTCAAAGGTAAGTAAAACGGTGATTCCTTTACGAGAGAGGCTGTTTAAATAAGAAAGATAGATTCCCTTCATGGGAAATCAATTCTCTAAACTCACTTTATATGGATTTCTCTCATCCTACAAGTAAAATGTGGGATGTAGAGAGAAATGTGAAATGACATAGGGGTCTTGTCAGGTCATTCCTAGAAAGGTTTGGAGTTATTAATGGGATCCTTCCTCTAGGGCTTGATTTAGTAACATCTAAAATGGAAGAATAAAGTAGATGAAGGATATCAAAATGATAAAGGGAAAAACAGGTGTTTAATCCCTGGAAGGTGTTTGCGTCTCTGGCTTTTTCCTAAGAGTGTTGCATTCTTTTGCATTCAAGGTTATTTATGCATCATTTTCTTTTCTTTTTTCTTTTTTTTCTGTTTCTTAGAGTGCACCTGGCAATTATAACATGCAAGTCAAGGATTGGTGAGGATCCCTGGAATTTATTTTTGACTGTGCTACTGGCATTCTGAAGATTTCTATACTTAATTTATGTACAAATCCACTCCCCCCATTTTAGCCTTTAATATTTTGTTACCCTGCAAATATACTGAAAAACGTACATGCTGTGCTACAATTTCATACCTCCCCAATATTTTAATTTGTCCTTTAACCTCCTCAGTTTAGATGTCACTTACTCAGAGGTCTGTCTTTCCCAGCCACCCAAGCTCTAGTGCTCTCAAGAATTCTGAGCCCAACCCAGACCTAGGTTTCCTCACTTCCTTTTTCATCTTCTATTACATGGTGTCTAATACTTCTTACAGCTCATCATATGTTCTTCACAAATATTCAATGAATAAACTAATCAGAATCACTTAATTTAAATTTAAATTGCATTAATCATATGAATCGATAATTAATGCATTGTATTTCAGCTAATCTCCAAGACAGTCTGAAGTGTCCTAAGCTTTTAATATTCAGCTAGTGTGGGGCTCCCTTCCATATTCTACCAGAATTAGTTTGTGTGTCCAATAGAACGTAACAAAAAATAGTAGTAGCTCATGTTTGAAATAAGGTTATAAATAACTGAAGCTTCCAATTTGATCATTATTTCTCTCTCTTTCCTTCTCTCCCCTCCTTCTCTTTCTCTCTGATCCTTTGCTTTGGGGGAAGTACTATTATGGCAACCATATAGAAAATTCCAGGTAGCAAGACAGAAGTCTCCAACAAAAAACACATGTGTGATCTTGGAGTCAATCCCAACCCAGTTAAGTTCGAAAAGATGATAGTTACCTTGATGGAGTGTTGGACCACAATCTCAGAGGAGACCCTGAGCCAGAACCGCACAGCTAAATGTCCCCCATATTTTGAGTCTCAGAAACTATGTGAGAAAATAAATATTTTTTGCTTTAAATTGTTAAATTTGGAGCTAATACAGGTGGATAATCTGGGGGGTGGGAAATCTCAGAAATCAAAAAGTTCAGGTACATGCGAGTTCCCATCATGGCTCAATGGTTAACGAATCCGACTAAGAACCATGAGGTTGGGGTTCGATCCCTGGCCTTGCTCAGTGGGTTAAGGATCTGGCATTGCCGTGAGCTGTGGTGTAGGTTGCA
Source organism: Catagonus wagneri (assembly GCA_004024745.2). NCBI lineage: Eukaryota > Metazoa > Chordata > Mammalia > Artiodactyla > Tayassuidae > Catagonus > Catagonus wagneri. The sequence goes on from PVHT021183519.1 coordinate 30,688,773, forward strand.
GACGTGGCTCGGATCCCGCATTGCTGTGGCTGTGGCAAAGGCCTGCAGCTACAGCTCCTGTTAGACCCCTAGCCTGGGAACCTCCATATGCTGCGGGTGTGGCTCTAGATAAAGGCAAAAAGACAGAAAAATAAAAGGTTCAGGTACATAATAAATGCCACTTATAATTAAGCAATTAGTAAGGTTTGGATGTTTTCTTCACCAGAAGTTTGACTTCTGACATCTGGGCTTAGAGGTATCAGACAATCATGAAAGAGCCCCAGATAAGAAATGTCACAAGTTACAAAGACATGCTAAGCAGATGTCTTCAAATTTAAGACTAAATCTTTGCTCACTGATGCACTTGGGCCTATATATTTGTGACATTTCCACTCAGACACAACAAGCAAGGATACTTTAGTGGATAAATTGATCCATGAAGTCTCACCTTGTAGCAATATATAAAACCTATCCAATCTTCTGCTTCTCTCTTATAGTTGAACGAACAATTGCATTGTGTACTATAATGAAAAAGAGTTGTGCCTAAATTTTTATACTTGAAAATGTACTGAAAATGATATTTTTCATATTTTGTGCCATTTTTGATTCTCCACTTTGTCCTTGCAAGCAGATGTTCCCAATTAAAGAAAATACAGTTTTGTCTCTGTATCTCTTTTGTTTTCATGGATTTATTATTCCAAAGGCATGTTTTCAGGGATCTAGCTTCATAGCCATGGCCTGAGAATGTTGATTTAATCTAGGGGAAGCAAGTACTAGAAAAAAAGGGTAGTTCACTCTTCTCTACCACTCATAGGATTGACTGATTTCTTGGTCCTCTAGTGACCTGGCATTATAAGTAAACAAGACTTTCCCTGAATGCTGATACCAAGCACTCTCGTGGATTAGGGTGAGGGGAGGATAACCTGTCCATGTCCTCTGTACAAACAAATGCTTATCATGCAGAGATGGATGCTTTAAACAAGGAAGAAGAAACTAATTAATTATGTCTGGTGCAGTGTAGAACTATCGGGAGTACAATGACAAAGGGCTCCTTTGGGAGTTCCCACTGTGGCTCTGCAGGTTAAGAACCCAACATAATGTCCCTGAGGATACGGGTTCAATCACTGGCCTCACCCAGTGGATTAAGGATCCTGTGTTTCTGCAAGCTGTGGTGTAGGCCACAGATGTGGCTTGGATCTGGTGTTGCTGTGGCTTGATATAGGCTAGCGGCTGCAGCTCTGGTTTGACTCATAGACTAGGAATATCCACATGCCCCAGAAGCAGCCTTGAAAAATGTAGGTAGGGGGCACATTTGATGAGTGGACATAAGCACTCTGTTGCTTTATTTAACCTAAGTCTTCTTCCTACTTCAATCTGGTTCTCTCAAACTTTTACAACTATTTGACAGAAGTTGTCTAACTCAAAACTTGCTTGGCCTAATGTGGGTTTCTGACTTCACTGACATGCTTCAGTGAAGTGCTATAGTTATTCCTTTATGGTATAATCCTAGTTCCACAAAGTTTCCAGGGGATCCTTCATAAACCTGGTTGATAGCATCATGAAACCTTGTATATTTCAAGTAAATTGCGACTGCATGGCATGACCAAAGCCCTTCAATGAATTGTCCCTCTCCACTTTTAAGTGAAGCTCAGTGGTTTCTCCTTTGGGGTAAAACAATGCTCAAGGAATGCAACTCTTAGCAACCTAGAGTGGTCATCAGAGATTTCAAACACCCTGAAAGGTTAAGGTTACACTTCTAATAACAACAGCCTAGGTAGTTCCAGGGTCATACTGATCATATAATCATCCTCATAAAATCTTCTAATATCACATTTTGGAAGCTCTTATTTTTTAGGGTATGTCTTTCTTTGTAATCTTTCTCTATAAGTTCTTTGAATCTACAAATCACCTTGCCTTCAGAAATGGGGGTAATCAGAATCTCCACAATATGCACTGTTTTATCCTTGTCAGGCTTTTTACATGTCACATATTGGATATGTGAGAAATTGTACAATATTTTTCTGGCTTAATTAAGATGACTGCCTCTAGCAAACTAATGAGAATGACGAAAGTGAGAAACAAGGCTCAGATGCTTTGATCAGAAGTCCTCAAGTTTCATTTGTGCCTGAAACAAGTCATGAAGCCTTTCTACTTACCCTGTGTTTCAGATCCACATGGTATATGCACAATTAAATTGTCCTTCATTCTCTGGCTTCCTCATTTATGCCTACCTCATTACTCTTTAATCTAACTCTCTACCGTGAAATGTAAAACTTCAGGAATATTGCAAATAAATGGATTGTTACAAAAGGTAAGAAGAAGGATCTTTGTTTCTTCATATTCAAGAATGAGTGTGTGTGGGTGTGTGTGGGTATGTGTGTGTGTGAGAGAGAGGGAGAGAAAGAGATGCATAAAATTACAACCAAAAATAATTTTTTTGTCTTGAATAGCTTGTATTTTATGCCAGAAAATATTGCTTGATGCAGCTTTCAGCTCATGATATATTAGAGTTAATCCATGTTTACTATCCAAAGACTGTGGGAAAAAAACACAGAAGTTTGAAGTGTGGCTTAGGGCCAAGAACATGAGTTATTTTTCAGAGCTGTTTTTAATGTGTATCAGTGCTTTGTAATGGATTTATTACCAGGGAAATTAGTTAGAGGGAAAGACTTATTGAATTTCACAAAAACATGAGTATAATTGAATGTATTATTCACTTGGTATAAATCCAACTTTATTAACAAGTGGGCATCATTCAATTTTTCAGGATTTCCAGAGGTCAATATCCTTTCCTCGAGTCTGGTGAGAAGTCATCACTCTTCCTAGTCATTATTTGGATTACTTAAGGCTGTGACAGACAGAAAGTTGCCTGTTTGTTTGTTTTTGATCATCATTTGTGAAATGTGAAGAGTATTGGAGAGATTTCCAGAGTAAAGAAGCAACAGTTATTATCTTGGTTGCCAGGCATTCTACTACAATATATAATATGTATAAGTTTTGTTTATTATTTTATTTATTTACCACACAAAAGAGCAAAGCCTGATATATAACTATGCTAAATGAAGCTGCAGTTAAATGTTTCATGGGTATTTAATCATCAGAGCAACTTATAGGGTACTTATTAGTGTTATTCCCATTTTACTGACAAAGAAATTAAGATTCAGAGAGGTTAAATTAACAAGGTAATTTCCCTTGTGAGTGCCAAAACTGGAATGAAACAGCAACTTTTTGGAAATCCCAATTCTTTTAGCAGCAGTACTTCTATCACTGACTAATCGGCTGTGACAATCTGTTACATTAAATACACAAAACTGAACTGATGGAGTTGGCCGGTCTTTTGCTCAGTAATATAAATACCTGGGTTTGGGATCTTAACTGAATTAAAATGACAGCTCATAATATGTTGGGGGCTATCAGAATATAATTTATTTTAAAGGAGTGGTATATTTCATGGAAAGATGGGGAAAGGCCAAATGTAAATTTCTCAGCCTAATCTGGGCTATACACTTGGGAGAAGATGTCAATGGTGAGAACTCTGGGGAGAAATTAGTGTAATGTTTTCAGAGGTAAGGTCTAAAGCCTCCCCCTTCTCAATAAATTTTCTATGAATATAACTGACAGGTAAATACTTAGGAGGAAACCTCCCTAAAGGACAGAGAATCAGAATTTTAAGCAAAAGAGAAGAAAGGGAGAAGATAAATCAGAAGAAGACGAAGGGGGTGGAGGAAGTGGAGAAGGAAGTGGAAGAGGAGGAAAGGGATAAAACATATGTGAGTATAGACCTGAAGCCCCTTCTACCTGACGTTCCTTTGCCTGGAGGGCAACTAGAAGCTTCACAGGGAATGTACTGCAAGTTATTGTGCATAGCCAATAGCTGTAATAAGCATTCCGAGTGTAAATTATGTCTGCGTTGGGTTTTATTGGTTTAGAAATGGAACTAAGGTAGTGTTGGCAGCTTTGCAAATAACTAAGTCAGAGACCAGCCAGCTGAGTAGTAACTTAGATAAACATCAAAAACACTTAGTGTGACATGAGGCAGCTTATGCATCTGTTTCTTCATTATTTTTCTCAGTTTACTCATTTTCTCCTTCCTTTTTTTCTGGGGGAAAAAATTTATTATCTTTGACGACTATGCCTAAATCTGCTCAGAATGGCCACAGATCATGGTTTATACTTGCCAAAGCAAAATATAAGACAAATATTTGTCCAATCAAATCAAGAAAAGAGAGGAGCCCCCTTCGTGGTTCAGTGGTTAACGAATCCGACTAGGAACCATGAGGTTGCGGGTTTGATCCCTGGCCTTGCTCAGTGGGTTAGGGACCCGGCGTTGCCGTGAGCTGTGGTGTAGGTTGCGGACGCGGCTCGGATCCTGCGTTGCTGTGGCTGTGGCGAAGGCCGGCGGCTACAGCTCCTGTTAGACCCGTAGCCTGGGAACTTCCATATGCTGCGGGTGTGGCTCTACATAAAAGGCAAAAAGATAAAAAAAAAAAATCAAGAAAAGAGAAATGAGTTGCTTTAAGGGTCAGTTCTATATCAAGGTGCGTTAACTTTTACTAAGAGAAAACTGGGGATAATGCCATTCAAACTTCATCAGTGGTAGACTAATGAACCAAGGATTTTCCATTTTTCAAGTCCTAGGCCTCAGTTCTGTCATGTAGTTAAGGCATAGTTATTTATATTTAGATGTCCGGTTATGTAGACTATTTCTCAGCATGGATATATAAGCAACCTCTTACTGTGGGTACCATGAAAAAAAAAAAAAAACACAATTATACTTGCCTCCTCATTTTGTTACTGCTATTTCATGAGATGTCATCCTGATTCTTGAGATATGGGTTACCACAGTTAATTGGGATTAAAAGTGTGTAGTTGTACTTTTGCTTTGTTTTGATTTCTTCCTGCATATTTGAGGAATTATAAACTACTCATTATTTGAAACAGTTGAGAAAGACTTAAAAAATGTTATATCTGCCAAGTTCAAAACTCAGCAATATACACTCTGTCTTGGTAGCTAACACTGAAAATAGCAAAGATTTAAAAGCACTAGACAAAATTCTTTTAAATATTAATATAAATATACCATACCTATCCATTTTGAGTAAAAATCCATAAATATCTAAGATTGAGAGATACTAGAGATGAAAATTAACACGCTTTTTAAAACTAGCACTTCAGAATTGACCGAATTAAATTTAAAAGAAATTTATATTATAAAGTGCCATGGTTTGCTTATGATAAAATCATGCAAAAGGTGTACTAACAGGTGGCTAACAGCTTGAATAGCCCAGCTTAAGGTGATTATTTTTAGATTGATAACTTTGTCCAGAATTTTCATGCATGTTTTTTCCATTAGAAAAAATACTTTTCAGGAGTTCCCATTGTGGCTCAGTGGTTAATGAATCTGCCTAGGAACCATGATGTTGTGGGTTCGATCCCTGGCCTTGCTCAGTGGGTCAACGATCCAGCATTGCCGTGAGCTGTAGTGTAGGTTGCAGACATGGCTCAGATTCCTTATTGCTGTGGCTGTGGCATAGGCCAGCAGCTGTCACTAGGATTCGACCCCTAGCCTGGGAACCTCCATATGCTGCAGGTGCGGCCCTAAAAAAGGCAAAAAGACAAAAAAAAATACTTTTCAAAGTTCAGGAGACATTTGTTGTTTAAAATATGTTGAATATATTTACACCATGTATGGAATTTGTTCTCCTTTTAAAAATACCAATATTTTGGACTTAATGCTTTAATTTTCACATGACTAAATATGTCAAATTTCTTATAACTCACATTTTGTCCTTTTATTTTCTTTTCTCTTTTTACAGTTTTGGTTAATTTGTACCTATTGTCTTGGTAGAATTGAAAAGATCATTTTTAAAGGCAAAATATACTGACATCAGAGAACTGATAACATGTCAACATGAAAGGCCTTTTAAGTGAAGAAAACTCATGAGAATATCTTCATCATGTAAGTAATCAATCATAAATTAAATTAAATAGACAAAAGTTTTTATTTACTGCATCTATGCTCAGGTCACAATGTAAAGGGAGAATATGACCATTTAAAGACAGGACCAAATAATAATAAATGGCAAATTTAGCTTTCTAGAAAGGGAGTGAGACCCTTAAGAGCATTCAAAACTTCCAGAGGCATCAATAACATTTATTTGAAGGGTACTTCAGATAGAAATCCTGAAATCACACTGATTGAGAATTATAGGTGAAACAATAATATGAATAAAAATGGACTTGTAAAAACACTCCATCCAAATTTTGAGAACCCTGGGTCTGCAACAGTTGTCCATGTCCTACAGAATCAATGTCTTGGCAAACACAAACCCAAGCCCTTGTGTGGGGATTACATCACTAGCCATAGTCTTAATTAGTGTTAAAGGAATCCAGCTTTTTCTGCATGAGGCCAGCCCCTGTGTTCTTTTTCTGAGACAGAGACAGCATTCTTCCTTTGAGGGACATTAATTTTGCCCAGTAGCACATGCCTGTGTACTTCTGTTCTCATCATAGCCAGGGTACATAATCATCGGTGAGGTGTTCCAGCCTAGAAGGTCTTCTGCGATTACAAAATCCCTGTAATGTATGGATTGGACATCAATATGGTCAGTGATAGTACCACATAAAATGGTTGTAGAGGAATTTGATCTAGAAAATAAATGCTATGTTTTCTCATTACAAAGACCCATTCTGATTAATCTTCATTTCATATCACACCCATCTCATATATCTGCTATGAAGGAGAAAGCTACCGATAGCTCCTGAAAATTCTCAATAAAGAGTTGATTATGGAGAAGTCTACTGTTATGAATATTCTTTGATATTTTTACTTTTGTAGGATTTTACATGTATACTTATAAATTTTAGAAGTTAGTCCTTTGAAAGTAAGGACAGCAAATATGAAAACTACAGGGAGATATATAAGACACACAACAAATATAACTACAGGGATATATATAAGTGTATATACATGGAAATGCAATATAGCAATAATTAATTTAGCAAAATTAGAGAATAAAGAAAATTTTATTTTCTTAAATGGGTTGCCAAAATCATTTGATATTTGTTATTGTTTCTTAATATTATTAGTATTATGTATCTTTGTTTATTATTATAGATCTCATCTACTGGTTAGTATTATGACACAATGGCCATGAGGATAGAAGTACTGTCAATCAACAGCTGAGTAAACTGAAACATAGAGAAATTACATTTCATGGAGGTAACAGGGAGAGAGTACAAACTCAGGCCTTTGACTCCAAAGCCTCTTACCTTAGTAACAGTTTTACTCTTTGTTTATTACATTCATCTCTAGATTTCGTGTTTACTACCCATACTAGAGCCAGAGCTGAAATAGACTGAAAAATCTGCATCTGACAACACAGTGAATTATATACAAAAGCACAAGTAATAAATGTATTCCACACTAAAGATTGTAGGTTTTAGAGTTTAGCCACTGTCTTAATCATCCTAGGAAATGATTTCCGGAAGTCTTCTTCCGTGGTCTGAACACTTAGAGTTAATACTCCTGAAATATATGAGAATGTTTACAACATCAAATTGTTTTGTACTTTTTTCATCACAAATTTTTTACAAGACTTTTTAGCAGACTGAAAATCCTCTGTGTTGTACCTTGTGACTGAGTTCTCGTTCTCGTTTCCATGGTTTCCTAGGCTGTTTAGTCCAAGGACTAGACTAGATCGAAAACTCTAATGAGTCAGTCTCCTTTTTGCTGCTTCTTGTCACCATCTTCACATACACAGACAGACAGTCTCTGCATATCTCTCAAAGTTTCACTAATTAAAGTTATAGCTCTATTGATAAGTATATAAAGTAATCTCTACTTAACACCCCAAATAAATCAATAATTAATGTTTGAATTCAAAAGTTAATTACTATCACAAACTAGATGTTTGTCCCTAATAAATATTTCAGGAAAATCAGTTTTACGATGAGAACAAGACCATCTTTGACCCCTGAACCCCATGGGGAAAAACTAACGTAAACTTTAGGAAAGATAGATTGAAGATGGATTGAAGAAGAGAATGACAGCTATGATGTCTTACATGTCTACAATGCTAAAATATTTGTAAGATGATTTTATGTATATCCTCTAACATGAGTCTAATAAAGGATAGTCTCTGAACATTGTAATATACCAGGTTTTATTTATTTGTACTTATAGATAAGAAAACTATAGTTAAGTGATAGTAATATTAAACATATTTCTCAGAGTCCCACTCCTCTTATGACAAAATATGTCATATTTTCTAAGTTTTTAGTTCAAGGAATTATATCACATCAAATGACTATATTTCCTTGTAGCTGAATTTTCTGTTCCCACATTCAAACCAAATTAATACCCAAATCAACACCGCAAATAATAAAGCAAATGCAAGAATGATGGGGATTTAAAACCAGACAGGATAATTTTTAAATCTAAACTTCCAATTCCAATTTAACTAATCCGTGTGACATCAATTGCAACATTTTGGCCAGGTCTTTTATTTAAACCAGGAGGTCGTAGCATCCAAAATAATTTTATATAATAATTATAGTTTAATTCGGCCTTCAAATATCACTAGTGTGTATAGGAAAAAAACACTGTGATATCTGTTCATTTTTGTTTCAGTGAATTTCAGTGCTCTCTGTGATGGTGAAAGACATTAATTTTGATATCAAGAATATGTCAAGGACATCTGCTTTGAGATGGTGATCTGAGCTCATGCTAATAGATTTCCTTTATCTCTAAAATTTCAATGAAAATAAAGGTGTAAAAACAGAGAAAGCAAACTATAAAATATAAGAATCTAGGACCATTTTCTCATCTACAACCTGGATTGTGCTATTCAGAATTTCTGCAAGATGTAAAAAAGGAGAAGCTGGATTTAGGGAAGGCCTAATCAATACATTGTTCACAATATGTAAAGTAAGAGCCCAGAGGGAAAATAAAGAGACAAAACCTCCAAAGGATTTCTGATGCCAACTGCTAAATTAGAGACAAAGTGTAGAGTTCAAAGGGAGACATTGGACAATCAGCTGGAACTAGATCTAGATAATGAATGTGTTTCACTAAGCTTGTGAGTGCACACACAGCCAAAATACCCTGTATGCATTCCATAGAACATATTGTTGCCAGGTGGGTTCCTCTGGAAGTGGATTCAAGGACAGAGCTTACTATTTAGCACCTTTATTTAAAAATGATCTTGGAGACAACACCTGTAGAAGGGGAATGAAGAACAACAGTTAAGCAGAGGAAGACATTAAGCTGTGATAAAGATCTAGTGAATAGGAGTTCCGATTATGGCACAACGGAAATGAGTCTAACCGGGAACCATGAGATTGTGGGTTTGATCCCTGGCCTTGCTAAGTGGATTAAGGATCCAGCATTGCCGTGAGCTGTGATGTAGGTGGAAGACATGGCTTGGATCTGGCATTGCTGTGGCTGTGGCGTAGGCTGGCAGCTGTAGCTCTGATTCAACCCCTAGCCTGTGAACCTCCGTATGCCGCAGGTGCGACCCTAAACAAACAAACAAAACAAAACAGAACAAAAAACAAAAGATCTAGTGATAGTTTTGGCCAACTCAGTGGGAAAGCCTGAATATAAGTGGTCCTTCTGAGTTGTGCTGAGGGGAGCCCAAATTACCAGGCCTTTAAGACGTCATATTAATTGATCATTTCTTGTGGAAGGGTTGTGGTCTTGGACAAAGTGGCTTTCTGTAAGTAAAGCAGTTCTTGAAGAGGATGATACCTGAAGGCTGCTTGTTGACAGTACCCACAACAACCAGGCTACAGGTCTTTCCTTAAAGGGAGACCTAGGAGCACAATGAAGCGTTCACCACACTTACGCAGGGAAGACAAGACTACTCCCTTTAGAGGGAACAAAAATAACACTGACATCAGTGTTCATGCTGTGTAGAGAAGGAAACATGGAACCACTAATAAATTCCATGGATGAGAAACTGGTCTGCAGATAAGGCGGTCTGCCTCAGTTGCCACCATCTATAGTCCTATTGGACTCTGCTTATAGAACTAATAGAACTTCAGTGCTAGAAAAATCACAGTTCAGAAGAGCCAAGCTATTCGCTTCTTTTCTAATGTGACTGTGAATTTAGAAGAGAGATATGCAAAATTCCTCTTAGCTCCCAAACCATGATAATCTATTACTGTCATGTGGAAAGATGATCAAAGAGAAAAAAATAGCACAAGTTATAGAAAAAGGTGTGGTAATTTTAAAGAAGGAAAAATATCTGAGGAACAAGAGCATGTATGCATTAAAACAATAGAGTTGCTGGAAGAACCAGCAGAAAGGAGATTTGAGAGGACTTTGAATTTATGAATTTGAGAAAAAGTGAGATTGGAAATATATGCTCTGATAGGAAAATATATTTGGAGAAATTTTAAACATGAAATAATGTGCATCAAATAAAACATGTAGAAAAACTTTTTATGGTCTTGAAAGTCCAAACATTCAGAAAGAAAGAATGGCTAGATGAATGGGAAATGATAAAGGTAACAACAGAGAGTAAAGAGCTCGTAAAGATGCTCTATTCATGGAATAGAAACTCCAAAATTAAACAGTAGAGCAGTGGACAGAAAATAATAAAAAAGCAAACAAAAAAAGTCTTTGAACACAAGAATTACTTGTTGTCGTTTCTTTTTATCCCTCATCTATATTTTATAATTTGACACATTACATTCATATTAATTTCATGGCAAAAGCAGTGAATGATATATAGAAAAATATTTCTAGGAATTGAGACCTTAGTTGTCATCGGAGTTTTCCTCATAAAATTTGCATGTGTGCTTGGGTGGGAGAAGATGGCTGAGAGCATTGTACTCAGGCCTTCAGTCTTAACTATTTTGTTTCAAAGACAACCCTCCAGTCAAGAAAATTCAAGATCAAAGATTTTGAAATTCTGTCATCTTTAATTTACAGTCTGCTATCTTCTTGAAGCATGTAAGCAGTATTAAAAATGTGAACTTTTGGACTTCCCAGCCTCAAGAACTGTGAGAAATAAATGTATGTTTTGTCAGTCAAAAAAAAAAAAAGTGGCCTTTTAAAATCTATATTCAGATATTCTCAGCTGACAGTGTATATTTAACCTCTTATTTCAGTGTGTATTTATTTCTTTTAAGCCCTACTTTTAGAATTAACCTTCAAACACTACATCATTGGGCACTTTTATGCCTAGAAATGTAAGATCCTGGTCAACATATTATTTCATAACAATTAAGACTCTAAGGATTGGCAACAGAATTACAGCAGTAAAAGGGTTTCATGTCTAATTTCAATGAGGATATTTACAAAAACTCTTCTAATACTTTATATTTTCAATAATCTTCACTTCAACTCCATCTTAAAAACTTTTCAGGATCAAGAGTGTTCTGCTTACCTTTGTTTGTGGGAGGAACATGACACAGATGCTAGATGCATGGTGTCATGTGCCTCCTCTTTAATCTTTAGTACTGAAAAGTCAAACTAAGCTGAGATGTTGATTTCTGAGGACACCTATGAAACAAGGGCCTTGTTCTAACTCTGAGTCATGGATAATTAGGAATGTAAAGCTCTGAAGTTTTAGTCTAAAGGCAACAACTAAAACCTTCTTTTTCCATTGCTGACACATTTCCCTTTAGTTCTTTTGAAAGTCAGAGAGTTCTATGACATAGAACTTAGAGATTCCAGAAAATAAAACATATATTTCACTACTATTTTGAAATTTCACCTTAATGGACATTTTCTATTTTAGAGCGGAACCAGTTCAAATCTCCAGGCATTAAATATATCTTGAATAACTTCCTTTACCCAGTTAAGCCACTCAGACATTATACAGAATTAAGAATCTTTTCTCTTTCCCTCTTTCTTCTCATTTCTTAACAAAGACTACTTGAGCAATAACTTATTCCATACCAAAAAAAAAAAAAAAAGAATTATTTGGGAGGGATTTTTTTCTAGGTCTGCACCTGCGGCATACGGAAGTTCCCAGGCTAGGGGTCAAATTGGAGCTGCAGCCCAGGATCTGAGGTGTGTCTGTGACCTACACCAGAGCTCACAGCAATGCTGGATACTTAACCCACTGAGCGGGGCCACGTATCAAACTCATGTCCCCTGGGTTAGTAGTTGAATCTGTTACCACAGATTCCTTAGCCACAACAGAACTCCCCCCAAAAAAAGAACTTAAAGGGAGCCAGTTCACCTGACAAACTAATCAAACTAATTCAACTTAATAAATAAAAAAAGGGAGTTCCCATCAAGGCCATGGTGCAGCTGAAATGGATCTGACTAGGAACCATGAGGTTGCAGGTTTGACCACTGATCTCGCTCAGTGGGTTAAGGATCCATTGTTGCAGTGAGCTGTGGTGTAGTTCGCAGACGCGGCTCAGATCCCGCGTTGCTGTGGCTGTGGCAAAGGCTGGCAGCTATAGTTCCTGTTGGACCCCTAGCCTGGGAACCTCCATATGCCGCAGGTATGGCCCTAAAAAGCAAAAATAAAGAAACAAATAAATAAATATAAATATGTAAATATTTTAAAAGTAGGCATTGGGTGATGATATTTGGTCTTATAATAAGGAATGATTTTGATGTTGTTGGCTCTTTTATTTTCCTGTTGTATATTGCCAATACAATTTGATACTCAAATATCCTCTACTCAGAAAAGTCATCAATACAGACAGATACATGCCTGCAAGAGGGATTTCCAACTCCAGATGACAAGAGACACAGTGCTGTATATAAAATCTAATGGCACAGCTGAGACAATAAAACATATGTTCCAGGAGCACATTTAATTAGGACAGGAACTGCTAGTGTGCAAGTGAGCAGAGCAGAATTAATGACACAGTGTTTCTCTGTGGACTCTGAGAGGTGTGTTTTTATTTGATTAGAAAAGATCCATCATTTACATTATACCATCACCTTTTATCCTATTACCAGGACTCTCATAATTTGGGTTTGCATTCTCATTCAAGTTTTTCCTTCCTTGGCTTTAGTGCTTTCCCATCAACCCTAAAATTTATTTTTATTTTTTCCCCAAATCCCAGCTACTCTCTCTGTTGTATTGCTACAAACAATACTCAGAAGAAAGGTTATTTGCAAGCACTGAGAGCTTCAGTTAAAGCTCTCTCTTGGACCCAGTTGAGGATATTCAAAAATATAAATATGAATTCTTAAAAAGAACATTGATATGAATTGGATTATTTGTAAGGAGGCACACATAAGAATGTGCCAAACATGTAAATAAAGTAGAAATATTGATCTACTTGTGGATAGAACAATTTTTTTAACTTTAAAAATATTTTTTAAATACCGAGGGCAATATTTTCCAAGTGGAAGATTTTCTTCTAATTTATATAATCATTTCCATTCAATATAAATGATTTTCGTTAGCCAGTTTTAGAAAATGGTTAACATGCCTTGGCACCCAATGCTATGGCTCCATCTCTTGGCATATAACCGCTTACTTTATAGAATCTACCTTCCCTTTTAACTTGTACCTCATGCACAAGTACAATTAGCAGTTCTGTCAGTTGCTATTGATTTAGCCTGGCAAAGGCATTCTGAGGACCTTGATGGTGTTGCAAAATGAAAATGATTTGGCATACCTTGAAATGATAGTGGGAAATGAATAGTGAGATAAATACGTGTAAACTCTCACTGGAGTTGGGGATTTTATTTAACTTGCCATGCTAAGAATGTGAGAAATTTAACTTCCCCACATCTTTTTTCTTCTTTTTTTTCCCCCAGAAAACTAGATATATATCTAGTTGTAATGTCCAAAACACCCCCACACACATTAGTCAAGTTACTTTGGTAAACAGTAATTCTTTTGCATTTGAATATGGAAATGAAGTAAAAAGTCAACTAGTTGCACTGCTGAAACATAGGATTCAGGCACCTAGAAAGACCAACAGGTAACAGGAGAGGAGGGAAGGACTGGTTTCGAATTACAAAAGAGGTGAAGGGAAAGCACCGGTAATTGATGGTTCAGGAAACAGGGTTGTTTGTGTAGATAGTTGCAGCAGTTCACAAACTGTTAGTGAACTCCTATCACCGATTTTCTGTAGTCATAATTCAAGGAGGAAACAAAAGGTAGGAAGTAAAGTGAGCAGTTTTATAGCAGAGATTCCTAATACAATCATTCCTTGGTTTCCCCTGGGAATTAGTTCCAGGTCACATGCCCCCGTACTGAAGTCCAGAGGATGCCCAGATCCCACTTTTGGTCCTCTTTATCCTCACGTTTCTGCCTTGGGAGATTCAACTAACTGCGTAGTACACAGTCTGTGGTTGGTTGAATCCACAGATGTGGAATCTGCCAAAACAGGAGGCTGAATATATATATATATATATATAGTGTATGTGTGTGTGTGTGTGCTCACGTGCATGTACATTTGATTTTGTGTAAGTGCAAAGGTTAATTCCACTTGAAAATAAGTATAGTTCACTAAAAAATACTGAGAACTTAAAATGTCTATCAAGTTCTCGATTGGTCTAAAATAATGGTCTAATAACGGCTCTCTTTGTAACTGAACTCCTATTAAACCTCAGGCTTACAGATTTACAAATGCAATGTTTTATTAGGAGTATGTTCAAAATTTTCATTTTTGTTATGAAGTAGTTTTTATTTTAAAAAGGAAAAAGCAAGAAAAAAAGAAGAAAACAATGAAATGATAATGGGAAATTTATCCAAGTGCTCCTGCTGACATTGTGGTGGGCTGGGTCTTTTGTTTTATATTTTGAAGAACAGAGAGAACTCCAAAAAGAAAAGAGAATTCAGGTATCTTATTATCCCTATTACCTAGCCTAATAATCTACCAGGAGAATTTTCTTTCCAGTTTTGCTCAGATTTACATAACAGCTAAGCTCAGCCCCATCAGTTAAGGTTCAAAATCTGTAGCGAAGTAATGCTCTTTTTCTCTGTAGTAAATAGATGACATCCAAGAAGCATCTAGGAAAAGTATTAATGTACAAATTAACTAGGAATAAATACACATTTTCAGATATGCTTAGAAGAAAAAAAAATGTACTCCCAAAGGACCATGTTGATTGTCTTCATCATGTCCACACATATATAAGAGACTCTGTGGCCCCCTGGGCAAATCCGAGGAGAGAGCTCCATCAAACAGGAGGGGGAGTGAGGCAGAACATAGTTGGGGTGGGCACCTGGGAGTCCAAGTTCAGTGAGATGTGATACTCTGGCAGGTGGGCACTGTGTGCTCACCAGGGAGGTGTGCTGCCCCTAATAAGTGCAGCCCCTAATAATTGTAGCTCCTAATAAGTCTCCACCAGATCACATTCAAAAGTCCTCACATTCTTCTTTCACACAGAGAATTTTCCCTCAATAGTTTAAAGTCTTCTAGAAAAGCCCAATAAGTCAGAAACCAATCTCCTTAATGAGAATTCAAACAGATTTTTATGCTGCCTGATAATGTGCTTTCCACATTTGTCACAGATCGGATACATTCTGCAAGTATTTAGCATCTATAACAGGGCACACACTCTGTACATGAAGAGAGCCTGGGGGCCTCCGACTCTTCTTCAATAGACCAAAGCAATTGTGAAATTAATGAAAGATCTAGATGAATGCAGTTCCATAAAATTATAATAGGAAACACATATGTGAGCTGCATATGGAATTTAAAATTTTCCAGTAGCCATAATGAACATTTTTTTTTTTTTTTTGTCTTTTTAGGGCATCACCCATGACATATAGAAGTCCCCAGGCTAGGGGTGGAATTGGAGCTATAGCCACTGGCTTACACCACAGCCACAGCAACACCAGATCCAAGATTCGACCTACACTTCAGCTCACAGCAAGGCCGGATTGTTTAACCCACTGAGCAAGGCCAGGGATCAAACCCACGTCCTCATGGATACTAGTTGGCTTTCTTACAACTGAACCACTACAGGAACACTGAACAGGTTTTTTTTTTTAATTAAAAACATATTTTTCCTAACCCAGTATATTTAAAATATTGTTTCAGTATATAATCATTTAGAAAATAGATATTTTACAGTCTTTTCATATTAAGCTTTTGAACTCCAGTGTGTATTTTTCTTTGACAGCACATCTCAGTTCAGACTGGCCATATTTCAAGTGCTCACTAGCCTTTTGTGTCTAGGGGCTCAGCCTTTCAAACACAACTCTTCATTCTAGGATCAGAAAAACATGTTGCGAATATACAGTTTACCCTTGACAGCCCGAGGTGGGGTGTATCATGGACTCCCACCCTTTGCGCTGCTGAAAGTCGCCTACAATTTATAGTTGCCCCTCAGTATAGGAGGTTCCTCAGTATCTGCAGATTCAAGCAGCCATGGGTCATGTAGTATTCCAGTGTATATAGAGTAAAAAAAAATTCACCTATAAGTGGACCCACGCATAGCACTTCAAGGCAGTATTATTCTAGGTTCAAGTGTACATGAATATATGTATATAGACATCTATATACACATATCTTTCTATATGCAATGTTTTCCCATGTAAATGAAGAAAACTATGTAAGAAACTAATGTAATAGTTATTTGCTACAGGAACAGCCGAGTGGCTCAGGAAGAGAGGTGGCCAGGTGTCATTTTCAACTTTTAAATTGTACAGAATTGTTACCACTGCGTAGTCTTCCTGATTCTTGTCCACCTGCAGCAAAGAATTGAAGCTGTGGATGTGTCACAAAGGGTGAAACTGCAAGCAAGTCTATTGAAGCAAAAGTACACTCTCAGAGGGAGATCTAGCCGCCCTGCAAGGAGGGGCTGACTCTGCTTTACAGCTGGGTTTCCCTTTATGTCTTCATACTGTGGACCTGAGTGAAGACCTGATTCTTCCCACCCAAGCCCACTGTGCCAACGTGAGGGCCAAGTGTTTGTTGGTCCCTGCATTAGGCATATTTCATCTTTGATTGGTCTCTAGCAGGATATCTCATTTGCAAGGGGGACAAGTTATGGGGAAATTCACCACCAGAGAGTCCCTTGTTGTTCCTGCAGTGCTTTTTTTTGTTTGTTTGTTTTTTGTTTTGTTTTGTTCACAGGGCATATGGAGGTTCCCAGGCTAGGGATCTAATCGGAGCTACAGCTCCCAGCCACAGCAACGCAGGATCTGAGCCGCATCTGTGACCTACAGCACAGCTCACGGCAACGACGGATCCGTAACCCACCACGCAAGGCCAGGGATCAAACCCACAACCTCATGGTTCCTAGTGGGATTAGTTTCCACTGAGCCACAATAGGAACTCCCCCGCATGTGTTCTTATTGTTTAATTGCAGCATCATGTTTTCAAGGATGATTTATGGCTTATTTTAACATACCTGGGTCTGATACTCTAGCCTATCCTACCTAATACTTTTCCCCCTCAAGAGCCTGGGGACCCAATTATTTGGGGAACTTGGGTGACACCTATCTAGCTACTCCCTGCTGGCATGGGGTGTCAATAGTGGGATAGGGTCCCAGCTCTCGCTACTCTCAGATATCAGACTCAACGTGATGATGGTCATCTGGGGTGAACAATATATATTTTTTGGCCCACTAGTCATCTCCTGCTATCCCTCTTCTGCGCCCTGGGGCAACGTTCTGTATCACTGCAGTAGCATCAGTTTGGTCTAGAAATGCTGTAGCCTGTTTGAGATCAATTTTGTCAGTAGTTGGAACAAATGGGGACCAAACAGGAGTCCCCAAAAGATAGTCATGATTGGCTTAGGAGTGGGAGGAGACAGGACACAGGTCTAAAGAAACTCCAGGATCCCAATACCCTGAATTTTTGTGGCTTGTTCTAAGAGTCCTGATTATAGTAGAAACAATGTTTTTCCTTAAGATAGAGGAGTGTGCCCCTTGTCCTGCAGTCAACAAGTCTAGGGCATTGCAGTTCTATAGGATCACTGCCACCAAGGAATTCAACAGTGACTGTAAATATTGGAGCACCTGTGTGATGATTGCAATATTGTGTGACGATTGCAGTATTGCTGGAGAGCTATTGGAATTTTGTAGGGAAGTGCCTCCTGTGGCAACACCAGCCAGGCCAGTGCTAAGCCCAGTGCCAAGAACAAAGCAATGAACGTGGCTGTCCTGTGTACTCTCTAACATGAATACACTGGCAGGGGTAGTGAGGTGTTGGTCCAGGCCAGCTCTTCCCGGGGGCTCATGTGCCCCTGTGTGCAGGTCGTTGACTGAAAAGGGAGCAAAGCTAAGTATGCCTTCATTCTGCACACAAAGTAAATCCCATGACTAGGTTCAAGGTGGGTGGTGAAGCCAGTCTGCCATAAGGAGTTTGCATCCCTGTGGGGTTTGCACGAGGAACGTGGCTTAATGGGGCAACTACAGGGACAGTCCTTTAGATTTTGGTGAGAGATTGTTATCCCTTTGGCAGTGAACCTGGCAGCTGTAAGGCTACTCAGGCATAGATTTATGTGCTGGAAGGCATTCTGGACTTTGTCTTCAAGGTAAAGGGTGTTTTGCTGGGGTACCCACCACAGGGTTATGTTATTTGGGGTGATAACTCCTCAAGAAAGTAACAGCAATCATAGCTTCTTGTCTGGTTGAGGAGGCAGGATGACCCTGTGTGATTCTGGGGTTGTCCTAAACAGAACAGGGAGCTCCTGAGCAGGTTAACTGCATTAGAAGAAAGCTTAATGAAGACAGGTAGATGGTGTCAGATTTGGATGTGTCGTAGGGCCTGAATTCTTGTGGATAGTCCTCAAGACCTGTTCCATAGTCTTGGTGCCCATTGGAGTTGATGTTAAAGATTACTCTGCACCTAGATCTTTGCATACTTCCCACATGTTTTCTGGGATCGCTGTTCTCAATGCAAATGGGGAAGGTTACATGGCGTAAGTTGGTCAACTGGGAGAGCACTGGCTCAGGAAGCAGGGCAGCGTCTTTGCGTTTTAATGTTGCTAGTTGTTGTTGATACCAAGGGAGAAAATATTGTTTAAAAATATTAGGTAGAATAGGAAATCAGACCCAGGTGAATCATCACCAAAAACAGAATGCCTGCAATTAAACAATAAGAACATGCTCAGGGACCACATCAAGGGACTCTCTAGGGAACTTCCCCATAACCCATACTCCATGCAAATGAGGTATCCTGCCAGAGACCAATCAGAAGATGGAATATGCCCAATGCAGGGACCAACAAACACTCAGGCCTCAGGTACTGCACAGTGAGACTGGACAGGGAGAATCAGATCTTCACTCACAGCCTCCATACGGGGATGTAAAGAGAAACCCAACTGTAAAGCGGGGTCAGTCCCTACTTGCAGGGCAGCCAGCTCTCCCTCTGAGAATTTACTTTTGCTTTAATAAAGTTGCTATAACACTTTTGATTTGACAGATTTGCTTATGCTTTCAAAATTGTCCTACAGACCTGTAATACTTTTGAGCTGCAACACTTTCACTTTAAAGAGCTTGCAAACGCTTTCTAATGTGTCCACTGCTTTGCTGTGTGCAAAGAACTGGGAAAACAACACACCAAAAACACTATCTCTTTATATTATTCAAAAATAAATTTAAAATATTTTAAGTCATATCACTATGTCATATTTTCCCTACCACCACCATCCCTCAAATTCTCTATCCTCCATCGTCCTAATCCTTCTTTTTTGGACTTCTTATTCATCATTTTCTTAAAATTCATTTTCTCTTTGTCTCATCTCCCATTTATTCAATAAATTTAATACATTTGCACACTTTAAAAAAATCGTATAATGGAAAGCAGATTAGAATTCCCTCAGGCATTGTGTGTACATTTAGAAAGAGAAAGGGTTTGTTTTCTATTTGACTATAACCCAGATCAAATCATTTTCTATAAAGACTTTCTATCCTACTCATTATTTTCTTATATTCAGTTCATTAGTGTAATTTTCTAAACGAGAAAAACATTTATCTATGTAATGTTGTTCATGAAAACTTACTCAATTGGATATCTTAAAGGGAAAAGCATATAGACAAGATGGATGTAAAGTTTAGCCAACATTTGGAAAACGCAAAGCAGAAAATAAGAAAGTAGATGTAACTCAGCTTTCACTGCTTAAATTCCTTAATTGATGTCCTGGCTTCATGCCACCTCGTTCATCTCTACTCATTTGGTGAATTCCCAAACAAATTCCCAAAGGCTGTCTAATTCGGGCCTATAAAGAAGCTTAACTGGTGTCCTTATGGACATAATGTGGAGCTGCCATTGGATCCCACCAGAGGCCAGAGAGCATGGTTTTAAGAGAATTTACTGGCTCACCCCTGGAGCCTCATTGCCAAGGTTCACCGCACACCTGACTGGAAACTTGGACATATCTCCTCACTTTTGTGTATCTTAGTTTATACATCAAGGATGTGCTGTGTGAATTAAATGGGCTAATTCATGGGAGGCATGTATAGCGTCATAATGGATGAGTAACCACTCAATACGTGTCAGTTATTCCTTATTTTCCTCCCATTCAACCTCTATTCTTTTCTTTTTTTGATATTTGCTCTAAGATTTCCCTTCTCTTCAAATTCGCACCAAGGTGATGCCTTGATACCTTTCATGTTCACAGAGGACCTGCTCCCCATTAGAAGCAATACTAAGCCTTCTGGGAAAAGAGGTGCTGAAGATTAGTGCTGGGCTGTGCTCTGCAGTTATCAATATACCTTGACTACGTTGTCTGAAGATGAGGGCTGGAAAGTTTCCTTGCCCACATTTTCTGCAATAGTTTGCCACATATTTAAAAGGACAGTTGCCTTGCTTCCTAAGTACATAGTCTTCAGAGAAATTAATTCTCTGTGTGTACTGCACAGCTCCTAAGTTTAAAAATCCAAGAAATACTAACTTATGTAAATGTAATACAAAATATAAATTGAGCCAGGAGTTCCCATCGTAGTATAGTGGAAACAAATCCTACTAGGAACCATGAGGTTGTGGGCTCAAGCCCAGGCCTTGCTCAGTGGTTTAAGGATCCCATGTTGCCATGACCTGTGGTGTATGTCGCAGGTGCGACTCAGATCTGGCTTTGCTGTGGCTGTGGCTGTGGCCGGCAGCTGTAGCTCCGATTAGATTAGACTTTTAGCCTGGGAACTTCCATATGCCCTGGGTGTGGCCCTAAAAAAAAAGCACACACACACACACAAATAAAATAAAATAAATTGAGCCACTTTTTCCCTCTTTATAAGGCCAAGGCAAATGCAATTTTTAACCATGAATAAGGATGCAGAATTTTACTATTTTATTGGCTATTCATTTTGTCTCAAATTAAACCACATGCCTTATTTAAAAGCTGAGTTTTCATTTCATGATGAGACATATTTTATATTAGTTTTCCAGTTGCAATATTCCTTTGAGAAAAAGGAGCATTTTTAGGGTTAATGGGCGCTGTTCTCATTAAAACTAAAACTTATAAATGCTTTTAGATATCACCTAGGGGAAAACACAGCAAATGCAAACTGTCAACTCATATATATGCATTCTAAAATCTCAATCAAGCACGGTGAAGTCTTGTCAAGAAAAATAATTATTCTCTTGATTTAAAGAGTGCATTTTTTTCTGCCCCGAGTGACAAAGGAAATAATTATTAAAAGCTTATGGTTCACAGCTGACATCTAGTTTAATTTATTACATCAAATATATTGTAAGATACTATACTTAAGACAAAAATCTTAGGAAATTCCCATATGGCACAGTTGGTTAAGGATGCGATGCTGCTGCAGCTGTGGCTCAGGTCACAACCACAGCATGGGTTTCATCTCTGGCTTGGGAACTTCCATATGCCAAGTGTTGCAGCTAAATATATATATATATGTATATATATATATATTTATATATATATATATATATCACTTTCAGAATTGCTTCATAAGTTAAATTACTATAGTTCTCATTATTTTTCAACTGTAAACTTTTCAGTTACTAAAAATCTGATTTAATATCAATCAACACAAAATGCAAAGGAGGCGTAGAATAATAGAAAGTGTCCCAGGAGTTCCCATCGTGGCTCAGTGGTTAACAAATCTGACTAGCATTCATGAGTATTCAGGTTCAGTCTCTGGCCTTGCTCAGTAGGTTAAGGATCCAGCGTTGCCTTGAGCTATGGTATAGGTTGCAGATGCGGCTCAGATCCTGCGTTGCCATGGCTGTGGCATAGGCCAGCAGCTACAGCTCTGACTTGACCCCTAGCCTGGGAATTTAGACTTTGCCTAAATATGCCATCCCAGAAGAAAGTTATTTAGAGTGTTATTTCTCTGAGTCAAACTTCCATGCACTTGATCCCTCAATAACAAGAAGAATATTATGATTTGCAACTGAACAATTAAAAACGGCCAACCTAAACGATAATGAAATAATTTTAAATAAAAGTGCATTACACAAATTCTGGGTTTTGACAATGTAGTTGACAACTGGCAAAGAAGAAAAGGCTGATTATAATTTGCATTGGCATGAGCATAGGAAAACAAGTAATTTCTTAAAACTGCAGAAGTAAAAACTTTATGAATGGTAATTTACCAAAATGCATTTAATGCAATAAAATTAGCCATTTTATTCAACACTCCCACTTTTAAGAATTTACATTGAAACAATAGACTCATTTACAAAGGTGGTTTACATTTATACTTAAGAATATTTAGCATATAGCTTGTTCATAAGAGAAAATATGATAGGTCAACAAATATTAAAGAATAGGAGATTTGTTGCAGGAATGTTGCTGGGACTCTGCACGTGATAATAAGAGTTAGACACATAGGCTTTGAAATCACAGAACCCGTTGCACTTCAGGACTCTGGAATTTCTTAGCCAAATTTTCTTATGAAAAATTTTTAACCGCTGTAAAACTCAGTCTCTGACCCTTTAAAATGGGAGTAATAAAGGTATCAGTAGTGGATTGTTGTGAAAGCTAACTAAATAAGATACGATTTGTATTCTGCCTCGGACTATTTCAGTTTTTGTACAGATCTACATGATGGGCACTCCTAGGTATCCATGACCAATGAAGCAGCAAATTCAGGTCAATAGACAGGGGAGGTACTTCTTAATTACTTACTGAATTAAAAAAAAAATTAAAGTTATCTTGCAGTAGAATAGTATTAATATAAAACTGGGGAAGGAGAATGAAAAAGTCTGAATATAAATAGAATAGTATTAATATAAAACTGGGGAAGGAGAATGAAAAAGTCTGAATATAAATTCTTTATCTAACCTAGTTTTTCTATGATATTCACATATTACTGCTTATTAGGTGTATAGTAGTTTGAAAAATTCTAGGAAGCCACAGCCACAAATAGGTGATTCACAGGTGCTCAGGTAGTAGCCACAGTGAAACTTGAGAGTCTCATCTTATGCCACTAGTACCAACCTCAGCTGGCAATTTTCAGAAACTTGGGGATCTTCCTGCGTATTTGTCAGCAAATGTTACTAAAAAAAATAAATGTTTTTCCATCTCTCACTTCAAATTTTGCAGAGATACTCTTCACTGATAATTGCTCATCTGGACCCATAAATATAAGGGGACATTGGAAAATGTAGTTTCAGGCATCCAGAAAACATTGCTGCATTGAGGCAAGATTTAAAATCGATAACTCAGCATAGTGGACTTTGTTTACTCAACACCCACAGACTCCCTTCTACCTTTATTTAAATATCTAAATGCTATACATAAACAACAGTATTATTTCACCAAACTTAATGTAACTATCCATCACAAAACAAAACTTTGCATACCCTTTCCCCAAAAATATGTGAACAGAAATTCTCAGTGATCTCTGTGGGATAAATACCTATAATATTTATTCTTCTACCAGCTCAGTCATGCTCTCCCTGTGCTATAGCAGTGAGGATAGAGAAGGTTATGATTTAGAAACAAATAAAGCCCAAATATAAGTAGCTTAAAATATAAAAAAAATTATTTCTAAGACATGGTACATTTCTATGTTCATCAGATGATTTCTGGCCCTTGTCTTTTTCACTTTTTGAGTTGTGTTAACAGAAGCTACCTCATCTAGAATGTTAACAGTCAAGACAGAAAGGGGAAAAGAAAATGGAGAATTGAGCACCAGTCAGAAGCTCCATTCAACAGATCACTCCCATCCACATTTTATTAGTCAGGTCAGATCTCATGTCCACACCTAACTCTAAGCGAGGTAGGGGTCTGGTCTTCCTGTATTCACGGATGCAGAAGTAAACTCATATCAGTAAAGGCCAATAATGTTTAGGAGAGTAATCTGTGATAGAAAATAGGGCATTTCAAGGGATAATAATCAAGGAAGTAAAACAAAAAATATCTTCGATACTTCCCCACAAACACTTTATTACCACGTGTTGTGTCGTAAATTTAGCATCATAAAGTATATTTTATTTTCAACTATTATTTATCTTCTCATTCAGTCAAGATTTGACTGAAATGCTTTGACACTCAAGTTTTTCTATAAGAGAATGTTATGAAATGGTTGGCTTTTTCCTCCTCTTCTCCTTATTCAACATTTAATTTTCTTTTTCTTTTTTTTCAATTCTATCTCCCAAACATTATTGAGTAGAGCTAGAAAAATTCTAAGTCCAGCTATGTCATCAAGCTATTGCAGAGGTAAAGTTATGTCAAGATAATTTTTACTTTTGGAAGAAAATACTCAAGAAATAAGACTGGTTGAGCATTAATTTACTTTCATATAGGTCTCTTCTAACATTTTAGATGAGATCAGTGATTTAACAGATGTTCAATATTATGAAAGAACTTGGTATAGAACTTCAGAAAACTTTAAGGACACATTTGAGCATTTAAATAAAGCTTAACCATTTATTCCAAAAAATAGTAAAAAGTAGTAAAACAATAAAAGAGGATTAGACACTTGCTGTCCAGAGACAAGAAGAGGTATAGATATATTCAGTACATGGCCAGAAACACATTCCACAAACTTTTATGTTGTCATTTAACATATAAGAATTTGAAGAGCAGTGAAAATATTCTTGAGGAAAAGCAAAGCTATCACTGTGCTTGTTTTTAAGCAATACGGTAATATTCTTCAGAAAATGGAGATGTCTTCTAGGTCTCTACTACTTTCAGTCATGGCTCATATTTTCTACTCTTTCAACTCCTTTGACCTTCTCTTCCCTTAATTATCCTCTTTTTCCAACATATGACATGTATCTCCAAATAAGAAAAGAAAGAATATATTTCACATATTTGAACAAAAACTTTGAATAGAATTTATCTATGAATGTATCTCATATCTTGCTTACAAAGACAACTGTAGGGACAGATATTGAAGGCCTTGGAGAGGAAAAAGAAGACACAATAATATTATCTTTTTCGACTTTTCATTTCTTTAAGAGTAAACTGTTCACTCGCACTTTCTTTTTTTAATAAAAAGAGTAGAAAGACATATCAAAGATGAAGAGGCAGTAGAAAGAAATATAAATGGACAGGGCAGTAAATAAAATAGAATCATTTTTTTTTCTAGATGAAAAGAACTAAACAGATTGAAATCAAAGAGAATTTTTTTTAAAGCCAGAGCTACTTTGAATATAAGAAAATCAGTATAAATTTTTGTCAAATTTTCTTAAGTACTGGAAAGGAGCAATAAAAAGAGATGGCAGCTTGAAAGTGGATAATTACCTTCTCTTCTAAAGTGAGAAGAAAGGCTGAGAAGGTTAAAAGATAAATATGTTCAGATAAAAAGTACAACAGATACGGGATATCTTGCTGGATATCCTAAAAGTCTCTGTAAAGCAAGGAATGATATGATCTTCTGAGAATGATGGGCAAGTATTCAATAAAGACAGTACAGTATAAAGGAAGATACAATACTTAATTAGCTAAAGTGAATAGAGTTTACCATGAAAATAATCATAAATAAACCCCAAGATCAAGAGGCGACAGCAGGGTCTCTTTTGAACTTATAGGCTCTAAAAATGAATTTGATTATGATTTCATCTCTTTTGCCAGATCATAGGAATATGAATTAATATTGTTGAATGAATGAAAATTGAATAAAGTGCCATCCCAAGAAAGTAGTTAGTATGTACCAATATCAATAACAAGCTTATTCTTACTGAAAAGTGCCTGGCACATAGCAAGTGCTCAAAAAAGTCAGCTATTATTACCTGTTTTATTTTAATATTATATTATAATGAATAAATGACTTTTTGTTAATATTATAAATGATTCAAGCACATTAAAAATATAAAACTTGCATATAGGATAATAAAAATTTATCTGGAATCATTCTGCTTAGAGAATAATTCTTCTCAGAAAATATCTGTATATTTGAAATTATTCCATATACAGATTTTAAGCTCTTTGTTTTTACTATTTCATTATTTCATATATTCATTTAATGACTGTGTAGTTTTCCACCATAGCTGTAAAATGGGATTATTAATGAATTTCTTAACAATGAACATCAACTTGTCCTAAAGTTTTATTATTCTTAAAAAACTTGGGCGTTGCTATCTTTTTACATAAACCTTACAGCAGAATATTATTTCCTTAACATCAAATTCTGAAGGAGAATTTTTTTTTCTTTTTACGGCCACACCTACAGCATATAGAGGTTTCCAGACTAGGGGTCCAATCTGCGCTACAGCCACAGCCACAGGAATGCCAGATCCGAGCCGCATCTGTAACTTACACTACAGCTCAGAGCAATGCTGGATCCCCAACCCACCAAGGCAAGGTATCATACCTGCAGCCTTATGGATACAAGTAGGATTTGTTTCCACTGAGCCACTATGGGAACTCCTGAAGGAGAATTTTTTTTTTTAGTGACTCTTATTGTGAGATTAATATCAAAGAAAATGTGGCCAACTTTCACTCATCTGAATGGTGCTGTATTTCCCACATTTTCTCAAACCCTAATAAATGTATGTTGATATCTCATATATATATATATGTATATACACATATATATACACAAATATATATGTAACTATATATTGATTTAATCTTTGTTAATAATTATATTTTGGCTTTTAATATTAGTATCTTTTAATTATTTATTTTTATTTATTTATTTATTTTGGTTTTTAGGGCTGTACCTGTGGCATATGGAGGTTCTCAGGGTAGGAGGTCTAATTGGAGCTACAGCTGCTGGCCTACGCCACAGCCATAGGAACGCCAGATCTGAGCCACATCTACACCACAGCTCATAGCAACGCCAGATGCTTAACCTACTGAGCAAGGCTGGGGATTGGAACCTTCAGCCACATGGTTCCTAACTGGATTCATTTCCACTGTGCCACGACGGGAACGCCCAGTATCTTTTAATTATTTTTAAGGACTTTTTGTATAATTCAAAATATCTTTATAATTCTGTGGTAAAGATAGGATATGGATAATTAAAGGAGAGAAGTCCTATGGCAATCTCATGGATAGATGACCAAGTCAACAAGTGGAATGAAGCAAAACGTAAACCTTTGAATGCCAAGCCCGGAATTCTTCCCATTTTAGCAAGTAGAATTAACATGTCAGTAACCAAAATTCCTGAAATACAGTGGCAGCAGCTAGGCTCATTCACTCTCTTTTAGGAAATCTAATTTGGCATTGTACCTAAACTAAGTCAAAGAAATCAATGAACAAAGTCAGAATAAATGTACTTACAGATGTACTGAGTCAGTGGTCTTTGAAATACTTAGATTCTTCCCCTGTGGGTTGCTCAAGATTTTGCTGAATAATATGATGTGAGATTTAGTAATTGTTTGTTCAGTTGATTGACATGCATTACATTGAGTAAGTAATTACTTGTCATTCATCAGTATTTCAAGAAGACTGTGTGGTTTAATCTAGAGTAAGTCACTTAAGGTTTAGGGGTTTAATGTTCACTTTTTCATTGATTTATGTCAGGTTTTACTCTATTAAAAAATTAGACCATAAAATTGTCCTAATAAGGATGCTTCAGGCTTGAGCTGGAGGAAAAAAAAATGAGAATAAGAGCCAACTCATTTTATTACTCAGACAAGACTGATTTCTTATCAGCATAATCACCTTACTTCCAGGATGCTGATCTCAATACAGTCAAAATTGAAAAGTGTCTTTGCTATAGACATAGAAAACCAATTATATATAAATAACTAGTTTCTCTGATCTCTAGGAAAACAAAAATAAAAATTCACCAATAAACAAGGTTGTCCATCAGAAATATCTAAACGTATTACATAAAGTTATAATCGAATTAAATGTTTTGTTAAAGAACTGAAGATTTATATTGAAGAGCTGAATAGAAATTATAGAAAAGTGATAGCTAAAATAAAAAGACCATTTATTAGAACTGCTTATCAGATTAGCTCTTCGGTCACAAAATGTAAGAAGTTAGCATCTGAAAGCTCACCAGAAACACTTGAAGAACACAGGAGAGTTTGCTGAGAATCTTGCAGGCCTGTTATAGTCTCTTGAATGCAACAGAAATTATAACTTTAACAACACCATGCAGAAATTTCAATACCCTGATTCTGCCTAATTCTGAGCCTCAGTACATTGCTCTGGTAAGACTGTCTATCTTTAAAAATGGAGCATACTAGTCCATGCCAAAATGAGATCCTGCTGGCCGACCTAATTATAACATTATTAATATCTTAGAAAATGTAGCTTTAAATCCTGGCTCCTTCACTAGTTGGTTTTACGACAAACCTCTTTGGCTCAAATTCCCGCAAAATAAAATGGAGATTTAGTTTTTTCTATTTCATAGACTTGTAGAGAAATTCATGTAAAACACTTTTTCCAATAAATGTAACTTTTTTTTTGCTTTTCAGGGACGCACTTACACCATATGGAAGTTTCTAGGCTAGGGATCAAATCAGAGCTACAGCTGCCGGCCTATACCACAGCCACAGCAACTCGGGATCTGAGCCATGTCTGCAACCTACACCACATCTCACAGCAACACCAGATTCCAACCCACTGAGCAAGGCCAGGAATCTGCACTGCAGCTTGTGGCAGCGCTGGATCCTTAACCACTGAATGAGGTCAGGGATGGAACTGGCATCCTCATGGATACTAGGCAGTTTGTAGCAAGCTGAGCCACAACAGGAACTGCAATAAAATACAATTTTGATTATTTTTTTCTCCAGAAAGTTTGTGTAAATCATGAAAAATATTTTTTTTTTGGTATCATGATGTTGAATATATGTCAATTTCACTTCAGATTGTATTTGGAATAAAATTCTGATTGTATCACTATGCCACTGTACTATAAATTGATGATATCCTGTTGTCATAAGGGCTATGTTAAGAGGATATCATAAAAAAAAAACTGTAGGGAAAAATATTGAATCCAGAGGTTAATGCAATATTCTATTCCAATCTTTGCAGATGTAACATATGTACTCTCTGAATCATGCGTGGATAATAAACATTGAATTAATATTAACTTTCATTACATTCATTCCTTTTATAAATTCTACCCTCTGTAGTTATGTTTGACCCTAGCAGAGCTCTCTAATTTGTTATTTTTAACAATTAAAAATAAACAGGCATGAGGAATGGAGACTATGCTTTGAATCCTTGGATTAATCTGTTTATTCCTAATCCCAAATGACTTTACTGAAGAAATATAGTAATGAATAGAAATTGACTCTAGCATAGGATAGAAAAAGTAAAATAGATGTTTTACAAAATATCTCTAAACTACACTGCAGATTAGACTGAGTTGAGGGCAGGACCTGTGGTTTCCTGCTTGAAAGAAAAATCCCACATAGGGGATAGGAAGGTTGTCCAAAAGACCTATCCACAAACCTAACTTGGATCAGCAGTCTGATGTTTGGTGGTAGAAGGGATGGGGAAAGAAGTAGAGTTTAACAAATCATTGCAGACTTAGAGGAGAGGCCAGATACCAGAGGCAGCACAGATCATTCTCATTCCAGTGTCAAAGATTTGCACTTGACTGAATGGCTGGTGGTAAAAAAAGTGACAATGGTTTAAAATGGATTCAAGAGAAGGACATAGGTGCCAGTCAGGAAAGAAATAACTACCATTCTACTGACACACACAAAAAGGAAAACAACATTTTAAATACAAAAGTAAAACTTCCTATAAAAATAACAAACAATAACAAGCACAAAAAAGGAATTATCCAGGCATAAATTTTTCAAAAAATGAGCCAGAATATGAATTCAATTTAAATATTCCCAAATAGAACAGAATAAGAACAGATGGACAGTCAGCTAATATTGTTATATAAGACGTTAAATTTTCCTATGTTAACTAAAAACATAAGGTAAGCAAATTAAAAAAGCAACTTTTTGATGGTGGGTGTGGATTGGCCAGTTAAGATTACTTCAAAGTACACATAGAAAAATAATCACAGTTTATCTAGCAAAGTTCAGAAAAAAAAAAGGCAGTATGGTACTACATGCTACAATGAAAAATGTACTTACTACATGATACTTACTACATGCCTTACTACATGGTACAATGAAAGATCTTAAAGGGTAGTACCAGTACAGAAATAGACAAAAACGCCTATTAATAAACATTAATAAATATTAGCAAACATGAAAAATCAGTTTATAAAAGAAACTTTGATATCAAATTACAACGAAATGTGACAGAAATATTTGCATAATAAAATCAGTCATATTCATATTTAATATCTAAATAATTACTGGTAACATTGTTATAAAACACTATCAAAGGTAACACATTGAGGTAAAGGAAATATTAAAAAAATCTATCACCCAGAGCTAAAATCCTTGGTTTCTCACCATCACTGTGTGATATTTAACTAGGGGGGAGAAGTGCACAAATATACCAGAAATCTTCAATTTACATTGGAAGAGCAAACAATTCAATTACTTACGATTTCAGTAGAAATAATTAGGTTTGGCATTTTGATTTTGCTAAGACATAACAAACATATGATCTTAGGATGTATATCTTCCAAATTACCAGAATAGACAAAAAATGGAGAAAACAAAATCGTTATTCAACTAGAAAATTCTGATTGCGGTCCAGTGTTAGAAAATGTGATAATGAAAATGCATCACTTTAAGACATTTAAAGTGAAAGAATATGTATTCTAGAACTATTCCCATAAGTTATTCGATCCATTTCAACATAAATTGATGGTCTTTAACTAAATACAACCCTTTTGCTAAATAGAAATTGAAGGATAAGTTAATACCATGATAAAGATTGATTATCTATCATGAAGGAAGCTAAAATCCTACATAATGGAGGCCTTGTCATGAAAATCAAGAAAAGACAAAGTTATCTGCTTTCTCTGTTTTAAAAGGACCAGCCAAGGTAATTGAATACATAATGCTTTCAAAAAGCGGAAAACAAATTGGAATAAAGAGTTAAAGCAATGATGTATTACCTTGAAACAAAAGTAACTACAAATAGGTTAGAATTGTTCCAAGTATAGTGTGAGTAACCAAAATTACATGACTACATAAATGATAGTAGAATATTTATTATTTTCCTTTTATCCATTTCATGCATTAAATTTTCCTTCCATCAAAAAATATTTTATTAAACATTAATAAAATTTACCATGAAAATATACTAAAACTATGTACCTAAATAAAAAACTAATCACTTACATAGCATGCAGACTAATAAAGCACTACAATTATATTAATGCCTAAAGCTTTTAATATTTTTCTTGAATGTTTACAAGTATTATTAATATATTGTGCCTCATTCCATTTAATGTACCTGTATGAAAAAATAGTCTGCTTTTCCTTGATGCTAGAAAATCATGATGCTTAATTCTTCAATGTGAGTGAGTTTATTAGAAATTTACCTTACTCAGAGTGATCCTATTCATATCCTCTCTCTCTTTCACACACATACGCACAACTAAGCAAGTTCTACATGCATTACTTTTTAAAAATATTCACAATTTCCAAAATATGAGTTGTTACCTCCTTTTCTAAAATGAGAAAACACAGCCATGAGAAGACTAATGCTGACCTGCCCTAGGATTCATGGGGAAGGAAATGCCAGCATTGAGATTCATACTTTTACTTCTCGCAGTCTCCACAGAGAGAGATAATTGAAAACTGGTGAGTGATTTCATATAAAAGTTATGCTTTTGGTGAGGATATCTTTGAATGATTGATTTATAATCGGTTGACTTCAGCTTTATTAAAAAAAAAAATAAACAGTACAAGGAAAGCTAAATTACTGTTCCTGCCCTGCCCCCTGACCTCAATATTACTGATCTATCCAGGCAATGCAACAATAATGCTCAGACTATTAGAATTCCATATCAGATCTTCTCCAATAAAGTTCCTTTTAAAAATTTGTCCTTGGAATGGTTTGAGTTGACTTCTACTTCACTCTAGTTCCCTCTTATCCCAGCCACACACACACAAAAAAAGCAGAAGTGGGAGATACTGATTTCTGCATAAATGTTAAATTCACAACACCCTATGTGAAAGTGGAAATCATTATTTCCATTAGGAGATACATCCTAGTATTTGCTCTTTGCTAACAAAATCAAAAACCAGAAAGGTTTTATGTGACTTTACCTTTTATGCCAATGTATTTGGAAATAAGGTATCATTGATTTAAGTGACTATTCACTTCTCAGGCCATTTATTTTTCCTATGCAGGAAGTGTTAGTGCCCCAGCCTCACATCAGACTGATTTAAAAAACTGGTGGTGGGTTCTATATACTGCACATAATACAGCCAGGAATGAAATCCATGGATCTAAACTAACATTTCTGGCCTTTACCTTCCCACTCCCCACTTGTCAATCACTCTCTCCTGTGAGAAGAGGACTAAAATTTATATTTAGAAATCTTTGGGGAAAGACTTAACAACATGTCCATGACTTAGCAACATCTTTCTTAGAAGCCAGCATATCCTCAGATCTGTCTTACGGTGGGGGGCCTCTCCTGGTGGCAAAATCTATCCTTGTCTAGTGCTTATAGGGTGAATTATCAGCATGGTCTTTTGTCCACAGATCTAAAGTAATTTCTTTTTGTCCTTTTAGGGCTATACCTGCAGCATATGGGGGTTTGCAGGAGAGGGGTCCAATTGGAGCTGTTAACTGCTGGCCTGTGCCACAGCCACAGCAAAGTCAGATCTGAGCCGCATCTGCGACCTACATCACAGCTCACAGGAATGCCCAATCCTTAACCCAATGAGCGAGGCCAGGGATCAAACCTGCATCCTTATGGATACTAGTCAGATTCGTTTCCACTGAGCCATGATGGGAACTCCCTAAGGTAATTTTCAGAACAGCTGTATCCATGATAAAAGTCATATTTTGATCCATCATATTCATGCACTTTCTTACTCTATTGGATTTGGAAATGGATGAGTAGAGGGGCTATTATTTATGTATCACTCTCTTCCCACACAACTTCAAGAAACAGTTTCCATTTTATTTTCACAGCTGAGAGTTAAGGCAGGGAAGCGACAAAAGTCACACAGCAAATTTGTAAATGCATGTTTGGGGTGTTCATAAGTGTCAAGGCTGGTGACAGAGGTGAAGAAATCAAACTAAAATACAAATAAGAAACAAATTTAAAGATACCCTGAGATTGTTTCTCATTCAAAATTAGATGTGCTCAAAAGTCATATGCTTTTATAAAAATTTTTTTATTATTGTATATTTGATTTATAATGTTCCTTCAATTTCCACTGTAAAGCAAAGTGACCCAGTCATACATATATATATATACATTTTCTTATTATCTCCCATCATGCTCTAATCCAAGGGATTGGACACAGTTCCCTGTTCATTTCAACACTATTCGCAATAGACAGGATGAGGAAACAACCTAAATGTCCATTGACAGATGAATAGATTAAGAAGATGTGGCACATATATACAGTGGAATACTATTCAGGCATTATAAAGGACAAATGAATGTCATTTGCAACAACATAGATGAAACTAGAGATTCTTATACTAAGTGAAGTAAGTCAGGAAAAGAAAGACAGATACAATATCATATAACAAAGACAAGATATGATATCACTTATATTTGGAATCATATGCATCTTCTAAAACTCACCTTCACTTTAAGAGTTAGGTAAGGCAGATGATTGACATTTAGGACCATAGAAAATGAAGTCAAACAAACTTAGTTTTAACTCCTGCTCAGCCATTTACAAGTGATGTGACTTTCAGGAAGTTACTGAACCTCGCCAAGCTATAGCTGGTTAAAAGGAGAGCTTACCTTATGAGCTCTGCATAAGGACTATGTGAGATAATGCTTGTAAAACCTTCAACGCAGTGTTTGGCATATAGTAACCGATAGATATTAGCTATTATCACCATTACTTTGTAAATGAAGACCTGACACCTAGAGGGAAAAAAAGGTAATGTGTTTACTATCATGAGACTCTTAAGGTGACAGAATAGAGTTAATATCCATTGGTTTTAATATTCTTCCATATCACACCCACCTTCATTCCCATGAACTTCAGTCAGACTAGTTCCTGGGAATTTAAATTGAGATTTGGTGCCTTGAATCCCTATGTGCTCTTTTTCTTCTATTCATCAGTTCAGTTGTTAGGTTATCTCTTACATGAAGCTCTCCAAGATCAGCAGGGGTGCTTACTCTTTCATTAACATATATAACTTGTACTACTCGTGGTACTAATTATAATTCTTTGGGTTGAAATGAATTATAAGTATCTCTTAGTTATCTTGCTGGATTTTATTTTTTTTTAATTTTTTAGGGCCACACCTGCAGTGTATGGAAGTAACTGGGCTAGGTATAGAATCGGAGATACAGCTGCTGGGCTACATGACAGCAGCAGCAACTTTGGAACAAAACCTCATCTGCACCCTATGCCACAGCTTGTGGCAACACTGGATCCTTAACCCACTAAGCAAGACCAGGGATGGAACCCACATCCTCAAGGATACTATGTCGGTTCTTAACCTGCTGAGCCACAATGGGAATTCCATCTTGCTGGATTTTATATTCTTAAGTAGAAGTCTTATTCCTTTGTTTGATGTATTGCTTATTTAGAATAAGAACTGAATAAATATATGCCAAATAAAGAAATAAGAGAACCTGAAAATATTCACTTAGAAAGCACTACATTCCACCCCCCAAACAAAAAACTGAAATAATGAGATTACAGAAATGACAAAGTGAACTTCAATTAAAATGCCATAGGTCTCATATAAAAAGGAAAGAATTCTCTAGGATGAAAATTAACTAGCATGAAGTAACTTTAAACCCAAGTGGTGCTTCTGTTCTAGCTGGATATCAGTTATATAATCCCTCCAGCTGTTTTATAGAGAGATTTATATTGAGCAATGAATACTCAATGTCCAGCCGTGAATCGAGGAAAAATTTTCCTGTGTTATTGCTGACTCCCACAACAAAAGCCCAAAGGCTACTAATAAGTTCGGGAGCCATCACAGGAACTATTTTAAAAAAACGTTACATTGTGATGAAGATGGAAAATAGAATAATATATAAACCTATTGGCAAGCGCTTGATGGGCTTGCCTTTTAAAAGCTATTACATTCCTTACTCCCTGTACTGCTTCCTAAATAGTATCACACCAATACTGACATACATTTAATACAATCTTTTTTTTTTTTTTGGCTTTCTTTTTCTTTTTTTTTTTTTTTTCAGGGCTGGACTCACAGCAGACAGATGTTCCCAGACTAGCAGTTAAAGAGAGGCTATAGCTGCCAGCCTACACCATAGCCACAGCAACACCAGGTCTGAGCTGTCTGAGACCTACACCAATGGATGTAGCTCACTGCAGCAGATCCTTTAACCCACTAAGTGAGGCCAGAGATGGAACCTCCATCCTCATGGATACTAGTCATGTTCTTAACCTGCTGAGTCACAATGGTAACTCCCCATTTAATATAACTTTTAGCCTAAGCTTTTTTTAATCCAAACTTATGGTTAGAGTGATGATATGCAAACTTAATTCACATTGAGAATGACATCTTTATAATTAATGAGATTGTAATTAAATGCAGAAATGAATGAATGAAACAGTGCTAGAGTTTACATTAAACTAGGTCTAGAAAAGATACTTGATTCATACTTACTTCAAGGAAGCCATTTTTCTCAGAATTTAGATGATATTTTTATCTTTTTAGCTGTATTTTGTAGACTAAGACTTATATTTCATACTATCATTGTGCATAGAGGATGGCTAGTTATTAGCAGTTTTCTTCATAGAGGACATTCTGTTCCCCTGAATAAAGATAAAGTGACCGAGGCACTCATCTCCCATACAAAATTTCATGAATAACGAAGATCGTAATGATCAAGATAAATACCGTAAAATTAAAAAAAAATCAAATTAGCAATCCATGGCCCATAAATTTGCTGCCTATTTTGCTAGTGAAGTTTTATTAGAAGTAGCAGCACTAGGGTAAGTGTATGTTCCATGTCTCTGGGTTTTAGGCAAAGGATCTTGCTGATATTGGTTACAGTGTGTCACAACCGAAGTCAACACTTCATATGATCTGTTGACGTGCTCAGTGATACATAAGGAATATAGAGTGAATCATGTGTCAGGGGAAATAGTAGAAAAAGAGTAGTAGTATAGAAATCATAGCCTTTGAATGCCTTTCTCGTCATTCAACTAACAAAATGTACCAATGACTGTACTCTCACTTGAACAAATTCTTCCAAATTAATTTAGACCACCTTGAGAGTACTTAAGAGTTGTGTGGGCTTCTTCAGACTCATTTTATGATTGAGCCCAAGAAAAAGGCAAGAGATGTAAACCCTTCTAATTTGATGAAAAACTAAAAATGATCTTGGCAGCACACATAAAATCCAAGCAAAACTATAGCCTTAAAAGGTGAGATTTTTTTTTACCTGAACCACAGGACAAAAGTTATATAAAGAGATAACATGTAATTATTTATCGCCATAAATAATCACTTATTGATTATGAATTACCAAGGTCTTTATTACATAAAGCCAGATAATTTGATTTAGGGATTACCTTTCATATTTTACAGATTAAAAATTTGAGACTTCTTAGAGTAAGCTAATTACTGGTAGACAACTGTTTTGAACAGATTTTTCACTCAGAAGTCCATGGTCTTTCTACCAAACCACATTGCTTGAAAATAACCTTAGAATTTATGTAGCCCAACTGCCTTTTGTCCATAATAGTAGAATTGCAGCTGCCTCATCCAGCTCCCATTTACTGCAGATGCCCATATCCATGGCCTCTAAAAATGCTGAGAGATCTTTTCTTTGTCAGGAGCCATCATACTCAGAAATATGCTCAGGGTGGGGATTGAAACCTGTAACCTTGGGGAGAAAGGTGCTAAGAATCCAGCCCCTTGCCTAGATGTGGGATAGCACAGGTGCCATTGAAACTCCAGTGTTGACTATGGGATCATGTTGAACCTAAATTTTAATTTTTATTTTATTTTGTGTTTTAATTCCTCATCACTTAACGAGCCAAAGCTGTGAATCTTTTTAGCTTCACCACCTGAAATGGGTAAAACAAAAATTAAAAATATCTCTTCCATATGAGCATGCAAATTAAATCTTTTGGAGAAAAGTGACAGGGAAAAAAACAGGTCAGTTTAAAATGTTTTCTTTTAAATAGTATTCTAAGGCTCTTCTGAAAGTATATAAGCACATGAAATTATTTTTAAAAGTAGCAGTTGTAGAAGCTTCTGCTGTGGCTCAGAGGGTTAAGGATCTGGCATTGCCACAAGCTATGGCATGGGTTGCAAATGAAGCTCAGATCTGATGTCACCGTGGCTGTGGGTTAGGCCGGCAGCTGCAGCTCCGATTTGGCCCTAACCTGAGAACTTCCATATACTGCAGGCCAGACTGTAAAAAGAAAAAGAAAAAAAAATGAAAGAAAGAAAGGAAAGAAGGGCAAAAAGAAAGGAAAAATTGTCATAAATACTTTATTTTACTAATATTGCTATTTTCTTTGTTTTATTAGATTTAATTTGTACCACATTCCAAATTTTATGTTCAGCTTTTATTTTTTAAAAATGTTGGCCTGATGGCTTTGAACATATTGACAGTTTACTCCCTGAAACTCTTAACCTTCTTATATCAGCACTTTCTGAAATTCTTTTCTGTGACCACAGAAGAAGGGGTCCTTTTCTATGAAATGCTAAAGTTTTTACATGCCCTGAGGCTCATTCCTTCTTATCTTTTTAGGGACTGCACCCCTTTATTTTTCTCCGCTGTATCCTCAGTTTTTAATGACTATTTCAATGGTATTTCCCACTTAAAAAAAAAAAAGCGATACAAAAAAAATCTCCCTGGTCTAAAGTTTCAATCAGTTACTTTTCTGTCTCTCTGCACATCTCATTATACCCAGTCAGTTCTTCCTTCAAATACTTGTTTTCTGCTCTTAGCCTTTTGGGCATAACATGTTCCTGATTTTTTCCCTAGATATTTGGTCACTTTTATAAAAGAATTGTTTTAGTTCTTCTTTCTGTTTCCAGTCTTTAAATGTATTTTTTCTAATCTGCTTTTCATATCACTAGAATCAAATATTGAGCTCCTTATTCACATCTCCCTGTAGATGCTTCACCCTTAGTTCTAATATAATCTGTCTACACTGATTTCTACTCTGCCTAGCACCACACCTCAAGGACATATGCTGGACACTATACAAAGTAGTACATATATACGCTATACTTGTACACCCAGCAGTAATCAACATAACAAAACTTACAAACACATGCAACATAAATAGGGTCTCCCACCTTATCTAGTCTGGGTTCAGCTGCTACTCATGGAATGCTTTCCAGAGGAAGTTGTAACTATTTAAGCTTATTAATACTGTTGAATGTAATTAATAAGGTTAACTTAATAAAAATAAATCAAAAATTTTACCTAAAATGTAGAAACTGTAGCATTTACAGACTTATGGATTTTTAAACATGATTTTTTAAGAGGCAACAAATAAAATATCAATGGATTTCTAAGTGAAAAAATAGGAAAACTTCTTTGAATACGATGAACCAAAATAGAAATGTGTAACACAATATAAAATCCATGATTAAAAAAATAAAACTACTCAGAAAAGAACTTGCCTAGATAAGTTCTCAATCAATGGAGAAATAAAATCTAAAATAAGGCCAAAAATAAAACAAGAGAAATAAGAACTCACTATATGGAAATTTGCAAAATATTATCAAAGCTCTATTCTAATCTACACTTATATATAAATAAGATTATCACATCAAAAAACCCTAAAAGTCTGACTATTCATGTCACAAATGTAAAAAAAAAGAAAAAAACTTATATAAAGTAGAAATTAAAAATTAGAAAAACAAAAATGCAATTAAAAATAAGCACTCAATATGCCACTGAAATACAGAATTTTTCACAAATTTTATTAGGTTAAAAATCACTAGTACCAGAAGAAATTTAAAATTAACACTATTAGAAACACTATACATATGCTAGAAATTTGACAATTTTTTGAAATACGGACACTGTTTCTTGAGAAAATAAATTTGACATTTAGCTCAAGAAGTAGAAAATATGGATAAATAAATTGTCAGGTAGAATGTTTTTTGAAAAAAATTCTAAGAATATTTTTTTATCCTAGTTAAATGAATTTTTTCCTACATATGTATCACTTGGAACTATTATCATGATTTGGAATATAAAGGGCAGCCCCATCCCTATTTTTTACAGGACAGGGATGATAGTATGAATCAATCCTATCTGCTCACTCTATCTTTAAATATTTTTGAAGTAAAAATAAATGTACCCAGCGGGAAAATAAGATACGGCATGCCTTCTACCTACAACAGATATGCTTTCCAATGTATTTACATGAAGCTAGGTGTTGTATAACTGAGAATTGGCAAAATATCAATGACGATTGAATTTTATTGATACTCTACACACTGGGTGGTGTTGATGAGTACAATACTGATGGAAAAATAAAATAATAAAAGTGCATTTTTATATTTTTAAAGAATGTTTTTTACTCCATACAACTCAATGTATCAATCTGAAAAGCTGAAGTGACGGGTTCCCTGCACTCACAGGGCATCTGTCGCAATTCTCCACAATCTGTATAAATTGCCATTAAATGCCTCGATAACTTCAACAAACCAAGGTGTCCTCAAGAGCTTACTGATAAATTACTGGAAATATCCTGTCGATCCATTCATCTGGCTATAACTGCCTTCAGAGAACAAGGGCCCGTGTTTCTCTTCAGCCTTCTGATCTCACACAAACGGCCTCTCCTTAGAAGAAGCTGACCTGGAACGTGTGTGGAAAGGGCCCTTTGGTAAAATGCTGTTGGACGCCACTTTTCGGCGTCCACAGGAAACAGTACATATAGGGGCAATTATGATGCAAGCTGACTACAGACAATTCAACATATTTGGGCTTTCTTTCATTTGCAGTGTAAAGTTGCTGGAAGTATTCAAATTAATTAAAGGAAAAAAAAGGACTACTTTTTAAGAATGTCTATTTTAACATAGTTATCAAGTTAAGATATTTAAATGTCACAGTGTTTTCTTTATATACAACATACTGAAGCTATCAAATGTTTGACAATACATGATGGAAAAGATCGCTTGGTATATCATTAATTAAATTCAACAATATTCAGTTTTGTTTTTATGTATTTGCTGTTATTCACTCCAATTTTTTTTAATTATTCAAAATAAGTGTGTTTTATATTATAAGAAGTTTGTTGCTTGGGCAGAATTAATTTTTTATCCTACTTGCTTTTGTTACAGTGACATGCTTCTGAAAATATATTAGGATTAATTTGCATCTTGAAAATGCTTAATAAATTATTAACGCTATTAATATTAATAAGTATTTTCTTAGGCACTATTTCACAGAACAGCACAACAGGTTAATACTAGAGGGACAATTTATGAAAAATTTAAAAAGTTAGGCATTTATAACTTAAATAATTATGTACATATTTTAAAACCTTTAACAACAAATAGAAAAATTTAGCACCTACTATAAAGAATTACTTTTAAAAATAAGATCACTTATTCAAAATTTATCAAATAAATGCTAAATGTATTTCAATGCACTGTATACAAATAAATTTGTAAATGTAGAGAATATCAAATTTCTGCATTTAACCCAATATGATAAAGATTATACTTCTTATATACATATGTTATACATATTATACCTATATATACATAATGAAACTGTGACAGTCCAAATTCCAAACTTAATAAATTCCAAAATATAAACATTAATATATATATACACATTAATATAAATATTAATAACATAATACAATAATAATTAATAATAAAAATTGAAATTAACTTGAATTCTAATTTTCTAATATCTAAGGTAGTTTTGTGACCATATATTTATCACCCAAATAGATGATGAAAATTCTGCATTAATTGTGGTTTGTCCCCAGTTTGAACTGAGTCCACCGATTCAAACAAAAATATTTGGCTACTCAATGGATAGGAAATAACTTCACAGAAGAGGTGATATTTAAAATGTATCATGAAATTCCCATCATGGCTCAGTGGTTAATGAACCTGACTACTATCCATGAGGATGTGTGTTCAATCCCTGGCCTTGCTCAGTGGGTTAAGGACCCAGCATTGTCATGAGCTATGGTGAGGTTGCAGAAGTGGTTGGGATCTCATGTTCCTGTGGCTGTGGTGTAGGCAGGCAGCTATAGTTCCAATTCCACCCTAGCCTGGGAACCTCCAAATGCTGCAGGTGCAGCCCTAAAAAGCAAAAAAATAAAAAAGTAAAATGTATCTTGAACACTGAATCTTGTAGGAAAACTTCCATGTGTCTAAAAAAGTCAGTAACTTTCCAGGATGGGAAAAAAATCAGTCCCTCT
Organism: Catagonus wagneri; assembly: GCA_004024745.2. Taxonomy (NCBI): domain Eukaryota; kingdom Metazoa; phylum Chordata; class Mammalia; order Artiodactyla; family Tayassuidae; genus Catagonus; species Catagonus wagneri. The sequence goes on from PVHT021183519.1 coordinate 30,730,428, forward strand.
CACGAAGAAGGCTCTTGCACACCTAATAAAATCACAATACATTACCGCAGAGGATGAAGACATTGACTGTGCGTTAATATATTAGAAATAATGGTATGTTTGTTCAGCTTTTGTTATTTCGAAAATGCTAGTGGCAGTGAGGAGGAATTTATATTTTTGATAAGGAGATGCCACTGGCCAGAATTAGGCAGAGATCTTATTTAAAGGAAAACATTAAAACTCTGGACAAACACAGGACATCAAAGTAGGATAGTGGAAGAGATAAATGACAAATTGTTACTTAACAACTTTAACACTGGACCTAAGATTTATGAAATTGAGTCTGAGTAATAAGATAAATATAAACACTTAATAATAACAACAAAAATATGAGCGGTATCCATTTTTAAAAGAATTGATGAAATTTTAGGATAAAAAAGAACTCCAGTACCACAGACTTCTTTATTCCAGTTTTGAGTCCCTGCCAGTTTTTTTTTTTTAATCCTAAATTTTCTCAGTCTCCTCCCATTGGTTTCATGAATCCCACTTACTAAATCTATTGGTAAATTTGATGTTTATTTTTTTTTTAATCTCGGTATCAATAGGCCTACCTTGTTAAAATTAAGGCATCTTAAATTTGTACCTCTAGTACAATGTTGAAGAGGAGTGAAAATAGTGTCCATTCTTGCCTGGTCTTAATCTTAGTGGAAATCTCTCTATAGTTTTCCCATTAAATGATGTGGAAATAAAAAAAGATCTTCAAAGTAAGTGTCTTCCAAGGAATTTACTTTTGAGAATATTGAGGTCATGCAAGAAAATATGAAAATGAACCTGACACACTCTGTATTCTTTATAATCTACAGACACCACAAAATAAAATAGAATCGTAAAACTGTCATTAGTTTTTTCATATATCTGTATTATGTGAAATGAGGAATAGCATCTGTTACTATTATTCCAGATTGTTCATTTTGGAGATTATTAGACTTGAAGATATAGTCTTTCTACAAATTCCTATTCAAACACTTAACATAACTTTAATATAATGCTACTATTTTAAATAATTGAGGTCAATCTATTATACCTCTAAAATTTTTTCCTGTTAATCTTTAAATAATAAATTACACATGAAAAAGTAAATGAGTTAGGAGGCAGTACACTGGGATGAGGCATATTTTACAATTTTGCAACTCTTTTTTAAATGAGACCTTGGGAAATCAACTCATTTCAGCTGAACTCCAGTTATTCCATCTGTACAGTAAGTACCTCTTGTGCTATATTCATTTTCCCTTTTTGCTTAGTATATCATTATAATAGGTTAATTATTTTTCCTTCATTTATTGAAAATGTGATGTCTTCCAAAGGCATAGACAAAGTTCTAGTTTTTTTTTTTTTTTTTGCTTTGCATACGTTATAACAACCAGGGCAAATAGTATGCTAAATTCTATTTTCATTTATGTTTTTCTTTTCAACTTAAAGAGAAAAAGAAATACACACACATAAACATGATTGCATGTTGATAGATATTATTTTGTTAGGTTAGACTATATCATATTGTAGCACCCAAAACTCTCAAAACCTCAGCAGTTTGAATGACAGACTTTTGCTTCTTTCTCATGAACTTGCACACTTTTTATTCCTTGCACATTCTCTAGGACCAAGGTGACTGAGACTTTATCTCCACAGCCTCCTGGTTCTATCCTAGTAGGAAGGGGTCTCTGGGTGATTTTGCTCAATTTGATTCTCATGCCATCCTCTACACCACTCACTGACTAGAATAGCTCTCTGTCTCTCCACACAGGGCCCAGAAGGTTCAGCTTTCTTCTTGTCAGGTTGTGGTTAGAAGAAGAAGACCTGGCTATGGCGAAGCCCTTCTAAAACATTCACATTAGGCAATGCTGTTGGATGAGAAATTATAAATTTGTTTGTTTCCCCTAGTTTCAGATACAACATGGTCAAGCTGGTTGAGTGATTCTAGTCATTTAGTTATCATCAGAAAGATTGTTAAAATTAAAGGTAGTTATAATTCAACCAAACTAAATCGAAAATATTCATTTGGAAGCAAGCATGGGTGAAAGTTCAGAGAACATTAAAAAAAAGAAAGTTCCTGTTGTGGTACAGCAGAAATAAATTTGACTGATAGCCACAAGGAGACCGGCTTGATCCCCAGCCTCACTCAGTGGGTCGGGGATCCAGTGTTGCCAAGCTGTGGTGTAAGTCGCAGACACGGCTGGGATCTAGCATCGCTGTGACTGTGGTATAGGCTGGGCAACTGCGACTCCGATTCAGAACTTAGCCTGGGAACTTCCATATGCTGCAGGTGTGGCCCTAAAAAAAGCAAAAAAAAAAAGAGAGAGAAAAAAGGCAAAAAACAAAACAAAACAAATAACAAAAAAAAAAAAATTAGCTATCCCTGGCATAGAAATTATAAACCAGATTTTTAAAGAACACTTTAATAACACCAGTGAACTCCCTTGTTTCCAATAATTGACATTTCCTATGCTACTGAATGATCTTCATTTGTACACTACAAAATAAATCCAACGCCTCTGTAGAGACTGCTCCACTAGAACAAATATTTGGTTACTCAGACATAGAACCAGAATGATCCCTCTTTAAGTATCTTGCTTACTATCTTCTTTTGTTTGTTTTGTGTCCTACATACAATTTTTTTTCCTTCATACTTATGATCACTTTGCTTTCCAGACTCTAAAGTCCACCTGGTCAGAGACTCTATTTGCCCTGTTAGTCTTTGGCACCTCCCACACACTGATGGCCTTCTTCAGCTTCTGAATTCCTCTGTGTCTTTGATGCCTGTGGCTCTGCTGGCACTTTGGACCTTTGATCACAAACCTTCCAATATTCTTTGGATAGTACTCATGGGTGCTAAATCATTGAACATTATTAAATATTCCTTATAGGGATATTAAATAAATTTTCTTCTGGAGATGCTTAGCTAGATATCAGAAACTTGAATCTTTAATAGCACTAAAAACAGCAAGTACTTAGCTAGCACTTGCTACATAAAACAGATAATAAAGTTTTACATATTTTAGTTCACTTGGCCCCAAACACATCACCCTTGAGGTATATTCTATTATCATGCTTATTTTAAGACAGAATTATAAACACAAAGGGTGAAAAAGTGGCTCAAGATCAAATGGCTAGTAGGTGGCAGAGACAAATTTGCCCCCATAAGGTCTGGCACCAGAGCTTGTGCTTTGACTCCTAAAGCCACAATGTCTCTTGTTTTTGGAGTCCACTTTCACTAAAGTCTCTAGCTTTGGAAAATTCATTTTCCCAGCTTTTGCTTGTTTTTTCCTTCTGTAAAAAGTTTTAAAAAAACGATATTGATACCAAAAGTTCCCCAGATCCCACTTTCCATTTCACGAGTCAGTGACTAGATTAGGGAAATGGCTTTATCTACGTATGTATGTATTTATTTATTGCTTTTTAGGGCCGTACCTTGGCACAAGGAAGTTCCCGGGTTACGGGTTTCATCAGAGCTGCGGCTGGTGGCCTAGGCCAGAGCCACGGCAACACCAAATTTGAGCAATGTCTGCAACTTAAACCATGGCTCATGGCAACACCATATCCTTACCCCACTGAGCAAGGCCAGGGATCGAACCCACATCCTCATGGATACTAGTTGGATTCATAACTCTCTGAGACAAAATGGGAACTCCAAGGGAAATGGTTTTAAATTACCAACAATTAGATACAAGCATCTTCATAATTTCTACTCAGATGTAACTGACAGATGAGATACAAATCTCACTTGTACTTTCCTATGCTGTCTTATGATGTCATGTTGTTGTACTTCAAAGACAAGAAAAAATTATAGTTGTTCAATAAGGGATGTTTACTCATTATAATTAATGAATAGCAAACATAAATCAATTTTAAGAATGCCATGCTCAAGATAAGTGGAAGCATCACATATTATAACCAAGAGAAAGGAGTCAAAGGCATTTGAAGCAACTACTTATAAATATATCACACATTGCTCTAAAAGTTCAAATCAAAACTTTTAACTTTTTAGCATTTCAGTGTCTCCAAGAAGCAGTTAGACATTGAATCTTAATTTCATAGTCAAATATGTGAAAGAAATTTTGATTAGAGACATTTCTTAGAATCTTTACTATGATGATAGAATCATATACTTCTCTTAGAAGGAATAGCCTGCTAGGAAATCCCTGCTTCTCTCACTAAGCATCTGGTGTGAAGCAAGCTTTAGGAAACACTAATGTTGGTGTTAAGGGAATATGACATAAAAAACAGTGAGTTCATTTTAAATGCCCCAAGAACCTGAAAGAAACAATAAAATTTTAGCACTTTAATAATAATAATGTGACTTTCTGGTCAAAAGTTTATTTTTTCTGTGGTCTGATATATGTACATACAGAAACAGATAACTGCCAAATTTATGATATGAATATATACATATTCATATGAATAGATATACTGCCAAGATTATGTATATGAATATATACTTCTCACTCTAAATGTACATAATTATTGTTATAGTTTGCATATGCAACAAAAGACACACTAAATTGAGTCCTGGTCAAAGTAATTACTATTATAAAATGTTTATGAACAACATGAATATCTATACTGGAAAACAGTCTTTAATGAATATATCCATGTTCTCAGAATAATATTTGATAGGTGTGAGGGTTGGTAAGAACCATGTTAGGGAGCGGAAAAAATGTTCAGTAAAATATAATCTTCACTTATTTTTTTCCCCAAGCTACAACTCACTGCTATAAAGGTCAGCAGTTATAGTCCTCAATGGATTCTTAGAATGTAGAATGAGGAAGTTTGAAATGATTTGTTCTGTCACCTGTTCCCAGAAAAACTGACATAATTTAATATGATGTCTGTTCTCCTTTACCTCATTATACTGGTAAAGGAGAGCTGGATAGAATCCTAAGTTATTTATGACCAACCACTTATAAAACATGAGTCTGAGATTTTAAACTCTGCTTCCCACAAGTGCCTTCCTATCCCCACCCATTAGCCAAAATTGTCCATGTGCATGTATAGAAAACCTGGGGCAAAAATTGCTTCCGAGTAAGTCAAGGCAAGAGTAAGTAAGTACATCACAGTCTTAAATATATAACATTACCTTTGCCTTTTAGCAAAAACAATAATTTGAGGAGCGTTATCCTTTATCATGGCTCAGAATCAATTGCTTTCAAAGGAAAAATAATGGAAACATTAAAGTTTAAGCAACAAACAGTAAAGAAAAAGAGAGATAAATTAAAAATTCTTCAAATAGGACTCCAGAGTAGTGGCTGCTAGCCTGGATTCTTAGAGGTTAAATATGCAGGTAGTAAAAGGGGTGTGCAAAGTACATTTTAGAGTTTCAGAAACCAAAATAGGAGTCATCTATTACAGGGATGCCCGAGAAAACCAAACTGACTACATTTTCTTGCTTTTGCCTAGAATTAAAATCTATGCTATGAAATGCTGATCCTTGGACATTGAAAGTTGTAGATGTATTTAGCAGATTTCATTTTTGGAAAAATAAATAATTGTCACTTAAAAGAATAGTTATATTGACAAATTTTTTCAGAAGCTGTGACAAATGGAGAGGGTTATTATAAATTTCATATAATAAACCAGTTATATATTAAGCAAATCCAGGAACAGAATGATGAGAAAGAAGAAACAAGTTTTTAAGCAGATAGGACTATACTCAAAAGGAAAGATTTATGTTTTGCCAAACTCCCTAGTGGAATAAATTCTATGGGTATAAGAGCAAAAATCTAAAATATACCAATAAGTAGTAACATTCCATAGCATTTCTGATAAATCACTTTGTAATACTCAAAATCTCTCAGCTTGTTAGGGTTTTATTACAGATAAATGGAGTAGATTGTAAATAGTTGGCTGTATACCTAACCTCCTTCAATCTGTAACATATTTACAAAATTTCTAAGTATGACTTCGTTGTTTCTTTTCAGAGATACTACTAAGGAACGATGTCATGGATGTTATTTCAGATCTGTCATATGTAATCTTCTAATCTGCCAACTTTTTGAGACTAAGAGATGAGCTTATGTACAAGCTGACAAGAGGTAATGATGAGTCTAGGCTTTCTTGAAGGTTGTTGAAAGTTTAAGTACCCCCATTGTGCAGATGCTCTCTGAATCAGCTTGGCAATTTTTATAATGACAGCTGCTGGCAGGTGAGAGGGTAAATTATTCAGTTCAACTGGGAATGTTGTCAGTAATGTTAAAAGGGTGCTAGAAATAGAAGTGGTCCCTGAGAGTGTAGAGTGTGACTTGTGTAAACTTATCAAATCTCTCGGGAAATCCTGGGTTGTTTCATTTTCCCCCAGGTATACTTTAAAATCAAAACTTCTGCTGATAATTACACCTTCATTACATGGAAAGCGAAGTGAAAAACTTAATCAGATTAGTAGATAAAGGGGAAAAAGAAGACATGTCAATCTGGAGATTTTGGCCCTGACATCCCAAGCTTAATAACCCCTTATAAATGATATCACTACCAATTACTATTAGTAGCACTAGTACCAATACCACTATAATATATACACCCATAAATGTCCACTAACTTTCAATTATATCTCTGGAAGTGGTTAACCAAAATAGGTTACCCTTTTATTTTGGAATTTGGATACTTATTTTCTACAGGCAAGACAGGGCCTAAGATGTAAGAGAATTTTCTCAAGCTCTGATAGCTTGCCTCAGTATCCCAAGTGAATAAATCTGGAATTATGTTAGCCTTTGGTGAAATCTGAGACTCTTAGGCAGTTTCAGAGAGTTTATAAGATTTTGTTTTATTTTTCTGTTTCACTTTATTTTTTTGTCTTCTTGGTGTTTCCTTTTCTAATTTTAGAAATTTTGTCCAAAGGGAAAAACTCAAAATTTTGTCTAAAGACACAAATAGTTCTCTATTAGGAGAAATGGGCAGACTACTCAACAGCAATAAGGCCAAAGGCCTGTGTAAATGCTAAGTTATGCAACTCGTAGCTCCTGAAGATAGACAAGGAATGATATACAATGACAGAAAAGGATTTCAAGAAATAGATCAGGTTGTCACTGTTGATGAACAGCGCATCTAACTTGAAACTGAATCCCAGTAGACTTGTTTACCATCCACTGTCTTAGGTCAAGATTGGTGCTGAAATCTGGCAGTGGATTTTAGCTTACGGGCAGGATTTCTGGGATTCTTTCTGCTGTGATGATGAGAATGGATGCAGAGAATTTGAGACTGAGCTCCAGTAATTGTGTATTTCTGGGATGGAACTCCATGGTGTTGATTTAGTAAATACAACAAAAGGCTTTAGTCTGATGACAAAGCTTTAAGCTGTGAGAATACAGAAGAGAGAGTCATGTACAGAAGTTTCATTCAAATAAAATGGGTATTCTGAATAACAGTTGCATATTTTTGGTACAGCCAGTGCATGGCGGCCCCCTTCTATTCAGAGATATAATGCTCAAAATGTTGTATTGTAAGGTTAAATGTTAAGTTAAAGAAATATGCTGTTCCACCAAGATGTCTTTATAAAACTCAAGGCAGTACTGACTTTTAGTCTACAACCTGAGGTAGAGGACTTTTCCCTTTCTTCAGGTCACAGATTAACCCTAGACCTAGCAACCCTAGACTAGTCCTGAACTAAAGCTACACTATGTGTCAGGTGCCGTTATCTGAAATATCTTGGAATTTACAAAGTCAGTGCCAGATATGAAGACCTGAGCATTTGTCTACACTGATATGTGACCAATGTTTATCTACCAAAGAAGGTGTCTTCCTAGCAAACTGAATGCAAAACAGACACCACAGGGAGAAGTCCTTTTTGTGATTAATTGTGTGGAACTCTTTAATTGCCTTGTCTCTCTCAGTAAACTATAAATTCCATGCAAGTAGGGGCTACTCCAATTTATGGCCTGTACCAATCATAGCACTGAGCAGATATGAACTGCTCAATAAATATTTGCTAAATAAATGAGTAAATTAATCTCTCTTTTGTCAAAGTATACCTACCCACTCATACCCCGACTTGGGTAAGAGTGCCATAAATAAAACCATCAGATATGTATAAAACCAGGAGCATCTAGAACTGTGATAATTTCCAACTTTGGTCTAAATTGAAATTACTGACATCAAAGTATAAGGGTGTTGGTATTACGTAAACACTGAGCTAACGTGAAAGGTTTATGACTCTCCATGTTTGGAAATCAAAACAGTGATTACTTATCCATTGGAAAGCTATGAACATTTCCCAGTACTGGAATAAAGCAATGTTTAAATGTAATACCTTACACCACTCAAATATTCATTTAAATGGCAACCATCTGAATAGCCTTTATCCTAGATTTGGGTGCAACAGTGAACACGATAAATATGGTCCTTTGTTTTCATGGAAATTATATTCAAAGGAGGAATAGAGAAAAAAGGAAATAAGAAACCAAACAAATGAGATCACATCAGATACTGAAAGACGCCATGGAAAAATAGTATTGGGTAATGGACCGAGAGGACTGGGAAGTCCTAAATGGGGCTATTTTAGATTTGACAGTGGCGAAATGCCTCTCTGAGGAAATGACATCTTCAGATACGGACAAGAAGTTGTTAATGAGGACTGAAAAGATCTGGGAGACACCATACTAGGCCAAAGAAACAACAGGGGTAAAGGCTTTCAGAAGGGCGTGTGCGTGGTGTGAGCAAAGCATGGGGAGAGCAAGGGAGGCTAGAGCATAAAGAGGAAGGGGTAGTGGAGTGAGCTGAGGTCAGAGACGGAGGAAGCCTTGGATACTTTAGGTTTTGCAGATCATGGCGATCTGGATGTTTCTCTGACTCCACTGGAAATCCATGGGGTCTTTTCAGCATCATTAATGTTATAATAAATCATCATGGCTATTATAAGGAGAAGTTACCCATTCAGTTATGAATGCTAGATGAGCACATTATATAGAAACTTCAGATATTATTTAAAATGATGTTCCTAGAGCTTTTGCCCCTTTTTCAATGCTACATAAAGATTTCAAAATTCTCCTGGCTGAACATTATAGTCCAATTTTTCTCTATTCTCCAACGTCTCCAAAATAATTCTGTTGATATATCAATTTTTAAAAAGCCTTAATTAAGGTAGTAAGGGTCACATTTCACATCAAAGATAGCTAATTTCAATTGGGAGCAAAAATTACCAAACTTTAGAAAAGTCCCCTATGATAACTCCAGTTCATGTAGCGCCATGGCTCAAATTATCCCATGGAGGTGGCCAGGTTATTCACAGGTGATTTCTTATGTTGTCCTTTCAGAGTCTAAACTATTTTATGTTGAAATGTGACTTGCCATTTTTTTCTTTTGTTTGAGATCAGATTGAAGAAACTTTAAAATTACGTTTTTTTCCTGATTTCAATTTTGTTTTCTAAGCAGAAACTTTTTGAACACACTTAGATGTTACCTTCTGTTTTGCTTGTAGCATGTCATCGGGGTGAGCTTATAATTGATGCTAACACTCAAGCAGGCCCTGACTTATAGTCTAGTGCTGAACTGAGCTCACAGCATTTGGCCATTTGTTAAAATTCTTACAAAGTTTTGCAAATAGGTCTCCTTGATCTCTCATTACACTATTACTTTTAAATGCCTATAGCAATCATTAACAGTTCTCTGTGATGTAGGCTTTTAGAAAGCCTCTAAGTTCTTTAATATTTTCAGCTTGTAAACTATGGTATTTTCTGTTTCATCAGTTACTTCAAAATAAATCATGTTCTAATTTTTCCTCTCTGTGTGGAACTATTTCTGTATTCTCTGTTCTGTGTTAGGTACTGATTAGTGGGTATTAAATAAGACATGGTTGCTTCTTTAAATGGGTATAGAGCAGAATGGGAAAACTACAATTTAATCAACAATTACATGTTATATGTAAGAATTAGGTACTCTAAGGAATAACTCTCACTCCCATTCTCTCTTTCCCATATAGCAATGAAACGTAAATCATTGGGAGCCTCGCCTCATGAGGTGACACTTCAACAAGATGTTGAAGAATAAGCAAAATAATTAGGTGAACAAGGAATCCTTCCCATATATGAAGAGTCAAACAGGATTGGTGATGTAAAGAAAATGTGAGATCGTAGGAGGGAAACTGCTTCCACTCACTGAATGAGAAGGAGGAAGGGAAAGTTAAAGGAGAGATATTGCTCAGTGGCTGGAGAAGCTAGAACGTCTGCCATTATCTCATCAAGCATGAGATTTTCTTACTGCAGGAGAAGGTTTGGGGAGAGCCATGACTAACTCAATGTTCAATGTAAGAAGTCAGAGACCAGAGGTTTAAGCTGGAAAATTAAGTCATATGCACATTAATAGTTTGTTAAAAAGTGCCAAGATCAGAGATCTGAGAGTTTTGGTGGAAAACCAGTTATATACTAAAACAATTATATTTTGGGGCAATTAACATATTTGGCTATATGCATCAGACAAGTCAAAGAGAATTTTAAAAAACTCCTGTGTTTTAGAGATTCCAGTGATTCTATGATTCAGTGCCGACAACTTACAAATGTAAATTTTCTCCATATGAAATTTCACTCCACATTTAACCTCAACTCTAATTTCTCCCTCTCCTCAGCCTTCCTATGGAGGCTTCCCATCCTGTATCTAGAATGCTCAGCTTTCTAAATCACCAGCTCTTCGTCCCCACAAATGACTCCCTCTCTTTCAATTTCCTCTAAGACTGAGTCTTTGAACAACCATCAAATTATTCAGATTATAAACTCATTATAAAAGAGAAGTCTTGCTTTACATTGTATTTTCTTTCTATTTCCTCTACAGAAGAATTCCCAACCAAGCTGCATCTTGGGCATACTGCTGTCCTGCCTCCCTAACAAAACACTAAATCAGAATTCCCAGAAAGTGGCATTGGGCATCGATGTTTTGTGAAATTCTCCAGGTGTTTTTAACGTGTAGCTGTATTGACCAAATGTTAGTATCCAAGCGGTACTCAGGGAGAAACAGTGTGTTTGCAAAGCTTTTGTACACAAGAAGAAAACTGGACAATTTAATACTAAACTGCAAAAGCACAAACATCACATTGTTACTCCTCTTGCAATGGTGGGGTCAATGCCTTTAAAGCACAGATGATGTTTTAGCACTAGGAATTATCAACAATGGTGCAATTTAAATACAGTTCATTTGTTGAAACATTCAAACATGTCAATCTGACCATTTACATGCATTTCATTTATCAAACAAAAAAAAAATGCAAGAGTTCTAGTGAACTCTAATCTTTTAATGCAATTTTCTAAAAGGAATAAAAGGCAACACAAAACAATTACATTGAAACAATGCTCTAACCTCAATAATCACACACTGAAAATACTTTTATCTGGAAAAAGCCATTAGGAGAAACTGTGAACAAGGTGAAAACAGCTTTTGTGTGTTTTGGATAATAGTAACTCAGCAGGACTACAAATGTAAGCCCTATTAAATCTGCCTTCCTATTCTACAATTCTTACTTCCTTACAGAGTAATTCTTTTACTCCTGGTTTCAAAACTTTCTTTTCTCAACCCAGAATACAGTAACATAGCCATCTACCTGGCTTCTGTGAGCATTAACTTTGTCATTAGAATGTGTTAGACACTATATTATTAACCCATTACAAATATACCAAGTTCTATTTTACTTACAGAAATAATAACTAATTTTTTGCTAATGATTTTTAATAATCCAAGGGATTGACTAGGCCTTTGAAGGAAAAACCAGGAGTAAAATACCTTTAGCTTGACCCTATCACCTCCGGGCCTTTCGCTGCCTTTTAAAATTGTTACCTCCTGTTAGTAATAGCATCTTTGCTTCTTATCTCAATATAACACAAAGCTTATTCAGTTCTGCCTTTCTTGAAAACTAAGGTTCTGGAATTTCTCTCTTTCTCTTTATTTTCTTCTCACTCCCCTCATCAAGTTTTCCTTTAGTTAGCTAACATCTGGAAAGAATAGAATCCTTTAAAATAAAAGTCCTAGAAAAAAATCCATGAAACAGCATTTTAAAAAAATTACCACACTGATAAAGCATGCATCATTTTTTGTTTTGTTTTTTTCTTCATGTCATATTCATTAATAATTTTATAGATCTTTTTGGAGTTCCCATTGTGGCACAGCAGAAATGAATCCAACTAGGAACCATGAGGTTGGGGGTTCAATCCCTTGCCTCACTCAGTGGGTTAAGGATCTAGCATTGATGTGGTGTAGGTCGCAGATGTGGCTCAGCAGGGGTATTGCTGTGGCTGTGGCAATGCGACCCCTAGCCTGGGAACCCCCGTGTGCCAGGGGTGCGGCCCTAAAAAGCAAATAATAATAATAAGAATTTTATATATCTTTTCAATTGAATCTCCTGTCCCCAAAATCTTTAGCTGTCTCTCTCCCAATCACCTTAGGTCTCACAGCTGGTTAATGATATAAATGTAACTCTAATCAAGGTCAGTTTGACTATGAATATGCCTTTTCTCACAGCCTCCCCTGTTCCCTGCATTTTCAGTGTCTGGTGATGTGTTTGATGTTGCAACAGAAATTGAGAGCTTGTTTAGAGGTTTGACCTGAGGAGATCTGGCTAACCATCCCTGTATTGAAAAATTACCTTTTCTATCAAGCCAGTTCATCCTACTCCCCGCATTTGAAGCTGCAAGATGGACTCTCAGCACATGGAGAAAGGTCAGCTGCACTGTCTCTTCTGTCCAGTAAGTATAGGAAACTATGCTGAGCTGTAGAGTAGCGGATGGCTTACCCCACCCATTGCCTGAAAGGTGTAATGGATGTAAAAATGTAATCACCCTGCTCTAAGGACTCCATCAGATAAAAAGTCTCTGAATCCCTCTTGTGCTCAAGGTCCATTTAGGAAAAGAAAGCCCAGGTAATTCTACAGAATAATTCAATCTGAGGAAGTAGACACAGATATATTGAAAAAACCTGAATACTGATAAAAGTGATACAACACAAAGAGAAATAAATATAGAAAGCACCCTCAGCTCTAGAGCTAGAAAAAAAAAAAAAAAAAGGATATTGCTACCAGAAACTAAGTGGTAGTACCACCATGCCAGAGTTGGAATGATGAGTGGAGACACCCAGTAAGTACTAAAATCGTGAAAGAGAAAGCAGATACTGCCTGAATTAGCCACAAAGAAGAGGGGGAGAATAAGGAATACCCAGGACCTTCCCATTCTCTTACCCTCAGTGTCCTGGCAGTGCCTACATTAGCTGAAAGTAATGGGAAACCACTGGGCAAAGGTACAGAAACAGAAATGAGTTTGAGAACAAACAGGCAAGTGACTGAACCCAACCTCCAAATTACTCAGTTTGATTCTGAAGACAAAGTATTTAAAGAAAAGCAAATACTTATTAGCTTTATTCAATAATATCCAAAAATGTATTTCTACCTCATTCTAATAATTATTATCACCATGATCACAGTCAGCTACCATGAGTCTTTTCAGCAAAATACAATGGGTAAATAAATTAACTTTGTCTAACCATGATCATTTGAAAAACTCCAATCATACAACTATGTCTCTTGACACTTTAAAAGTGAAAAAGACACTTAACATTAAAATCCCTTTAGGAGGGAGTTCTTGTTGTGGCACAGTGGAAACAAATCCGACTAGTATCCACGAGGATGTGCGTTTGATCTCTGCTTCACTCGGTGAGTTAAGGATCTGGCATTGCTGTGAACTGTGGTGTAGGTCACAGCGTGGCTAGGATCCTGAGTTGCTGTGGCTGTGGCATAGGCCAGCAGCTATAGCTTAGTTTCGCCTCCTAGCCTGGGAACTTATATATGTCATGGGTATAGCCTTAAAAAAGCAAAAAATTAAAAAAAAATTCTGTTAGGAGTTCTTTAGATAATTCAGATCTTATATTGTATAATATGAATAAAATTTAATTCTTATAATATTACAGGCAACGTATTCTTCAAATTTCCTATGCAATTAAAATTTTATTGTGTGGTATCATGTTCATTAATTCTTCATAAAAATTTTCTTTCCAACCTAGTAACAAACTCTTTGTAGACGGAAACAATGAGTAATATATCTGTGCCAATGGCACCTATTATAGGTGCATATAGTATAGTGATGAATTTCAGGGTTAATAACATATACCTCCATTTTTGCTTATACACACATTATATCAAGATTCAGAGTATATGGGAGATGACCTAAATGTACAGGAAAAAATACACCACAAGCATTACTGAAATGACAAAATGATATTATTAGGTTTAGAGTGTTTAGAAAAACTCATTATTCTAGGTTGATTTCTTAACAAAATACTAGTAGTTATCATAATGATATATTACATGGAAGAGTTTCCATGGAAATGTAAATTCACTTTGAAATTTGTGAACTATTATTAAATGAATGTTCGGTGGTTTTTATTTTTATGTAATCTTGATAACTAACTCATGTGATAACTATATGTATTGCTATATTAGAGGTAGGAAAAATGGAGGTATAGACGTAAGCAAACTTCATTAGATCAAATAACTGGTAAAATAAAACATTAGTTTGAGAACTCTATTACTTTATTTTAATTTATCTTCTCACTGCTATGTCTTATATAAAAACTCTAAGGTGATTAGTGTATATATTATATCAGGTATAATTTATTTCTAGTAAATTTGTTTATACGATCTTTCTTGTTAAAAAAAAGGTGTATATTTATTTTGTGCACTTAGTCTTTGATAATAAAGAGAAATGAAACATTTTAGGAATGAGCTGTAGAGTCCAAGCAAGCAATCTTATTTCTTTGTATCTTCTGATCAATAATGCACTTCACTGTACTTCCCTAAAAACACAAGATATATTTTACTTGAGGTTTTTCCTGTCAAAACTTGTTTCAAGTTTGCAAATTTAACTACTAATCAAAGTTATTTGTTCTGAATTAGTGGCATAACAACTCTCATCAACACCAGTTAACATCTGCAAATGAGATAGAAAAACAAAAGATACTGGTATTCATTCTGTCAAGAATAATATTCTTAATTTTCAACTTGTTTTAAATACTGTTAACATCAACATTAGGCTGTAAAGTAGGGACATGCTGTCTTGCTAAATACCTGTGGGACATTGCCCCTCTGATATCTCGGGGTGGGGAATGCAGACTAATGGTTAAAATCAGGAACTCCTGCATTGCTGTGGCTGTGGCACAGGCTGGCAGCTGAAGCTCCGATTTGACCCCTAGTCTGGGAACTTCCATATGCCATGGGTGCAGACCTAAAAAGACAAAAAAAAAAAAAAAATCACGAACTCCTGAGCCAGATGGACTGAATTTGAATCTCATCTAGCTTCTCAGTTCACTGTGTCACTTGGCCATGTCCCTAGCTTCTCAATTCACTGTGTAACTTGGCTATATTCTTGGCCTCAGTTTCCTTATCTACAAAATGGTCATGGAGGTAATAGCACTGATCTCAGAGAATTGTCATTGAAAACAGATGAACTAACACATGTTATGCACATAAAGGAGACTACACAGAAACTCTCAACAATGTTATCTGCTATTATACCATACAAGACTTTGAAACCAGGCCCTATATTATGCTCCAACATCAAAAGATAAGATGAACTTTTTCATGAGCTTTTCTTTCCTGGTGGATTCTGAGGTCTACAAAATCCATCTTCAGACCCTCACAACTCATGTGGTTCTAAAGGAATAGGTCAAACTGGTCTCCTCTTATCTGCCATCTATCTTCCATTCAGATATTCTAGAGAGTCTAAGGGTTGCTGGGAATGTATAATTGATTTTTTGTCTGATGGAATTCCAGCAGAGAGAAAAGTACTTTACTGCATCTATCGCGGGTAGGGTAGATATGGAAAATATATGAATGTGAAACCAAAATGCCAATCAGCCATTCAACCCCTGTAATAAAAGCTGTATCCTGAGTTCCTGAGTCTTAGAAGAAACTGAACAATAGGGACTCAGCACAACCTAGTGCCAAGAGTCAACACTGGGTCATGCAATTTAAAATTTAAGGGATAGAGCTCATGTTAATCATCCTTAACACAATTAAAAACAATGAAAAAGAATTACCCTGTGGGACGACAAAGATTTCCCTTTGATCTTATACAGAGTCAAAGTGAAGATCTGCCTTTTTCTGACAATAACTACATTTTGCCTTTACTTAAGAGCTAATGATCTGATATGGAGGCAATATCATAGCATTTTTAACATGCAAGAAAAGTAATGGAGTCAGTGACCCACAGAAAGGATGTATGGGAGCAAGTTGTAACTTGTGAACTTAAAAGACCTATGTTTGTATTTTCACTATGCTTATTGCTTATCAGCTGTCTTTGGTTGTCATTTAGACTTTTTTTTTTTACAGTAGGAATGATAATATTTCTTTGCATAACTGTTACATTATTAAATTATATACTGTATAGATTGCTCACTTCCATGCCAGATACCCAGCAGGTTCACAAATGAGGCTATTGTTACTTTATTAGTTTGTCTTCAGTACAATGACAATTATTCTGCACAGTGATAGAACTTAACTAAGGTTTATATAGTTTAACTCCAAAATGGTGAATTAGTTTGACATTTCCAGAGAAAAAAATAGCTGGGGGAAGATTTAACTTATTGAGTTTACAGTTATTCATGTTACATGCCATGCTTATATTACTAAACCTTCCCTTTAGTACAATATGAAAAAGAAGTGGTGAAACTACTGATTTTTATAGAACTCTTTTTTTAACCATCGCTAATTCACTGATTTGGACAATCATCTCCAGCCATCTGTTAATTCTTTTCTCTGCAAAAATATTTATTTATAATTCTATCAGAATATAGCCCTTCCTTGAATTAAACAGATATGGTGGTGTTTAGCAGCCCAAAGAAGCACTCTCTCATCTTTATTCCAAGGTGACTTAGTTTTCTGTGAGATAGCTTCGTAATCTTTTCTTTCATTAAATAGTCTAGAGTCTGCTTCCTTAGGATTAAATAAAATCAAAATTCCTATATAAATTAACTGGCTTATGTTATACCTAGTGACTTTCCAAATGTCTGTTTTTAGTAAACTGATAAGGACTATCTATACATTCCAGATGTGGCTGAATGTAGTTAATTTTGGATGGCTACTACTTAATCAGTTTAACATATGCAAGCTTTGGTTTTAACAATAAGACTCCTTCATTTAACAGTGTGAACCTTAGAATTTCATCCACAATTACTAATGTACCAAAATACATATTTTAAGAAGGAAAAATGCTAGGAAAGAGGAAAAAATGGGAAAAAAATGATTACGGAAGAAGGTTTTGAAGGGTAAAAGATCAGGGGAAAAGAAACCACTCTTAAAACCTGTGGCCTTCGTGAACTGGAAGCTGTTTTAGATGCTTTCATTAATGAGAAGAGTGAGTTAGCCAAAATTCGCCTCAAAGTTACAGGGTGCAGTTGGATACTTTTTCCCAAATGCATCACTTGCCTTTCAGAAAAAGCTGTGGGCTAATTAGGAGGTAGTCTAACGCTCTGTGCTTAACAGGGTAGAATTATGCCTCCCCCTTTTTTTTTTCTTTAACTATTCTTAGAATCTCCTCGTTAACAAATTGTGCTCTGTAGTACCTGGGGCACAAATGAATCCAAGCCTTACTTTTGGAGTGAGACATTGACACTTAGCTCCTATCGCTTCCCTTTGAAATGGCTATGAAGCACTTTTTAAATTAATCACGGTTGAGAAGTATTTCAAAACTGGCTAAACATCCAGACTTCCTTTCTTTTACAGTTTAGTGGAACTTTGATCAGTCTGGTTTGTTCGGAATGACTGAATTTAATTGCCACCACTGAACAGTATCAATCATCATAAAACCTCATAGGTTTTAGCTGCTCATGTAGCTTTTAGTGAAAAATTTGAAATAATTGCTATATAATAAGTATGTTTTTTCTTTAGAATTATTATTGCTGAAGGCAATATCAGCAAATTATTGATCAACTCTAGAATCCCCTTCCCCACTCATCATTTGATCGCTGCTTCTCTTCCTTGCTATGTCACAAGTAGGATGCTGAGGCTGATACAGAAATATAGAAGGGAGTAGAAATTCCTCGTAAAAAAGCTAAGGATCATGATCCTTTGAAAAAGGACTCCCATGGTAATACAACTAGAACTTGAATAAACTGGAAAGCATAACATATAGAGCATTTCTGAGATTTAAAAACAGATAATGGAAAACTTTCTGGACAAACAGAAAGGCACAATGTGCTTGATACCATTGCTAGAATATGAAATGGAACTTGGGCAGACCTGGTTGCAAAGGAATCCCAGGTGTTTTTAAATGAGAGTTTGTAATTTTTTGTGCATATAGTAACTTGAAGGTAAGGCTAATAAGTGTTCTTATTATTTAAAGGGCTTTAGAAAATACATGGCGTATTTTTAGATTGCAGTATTTACTTAAAAGTCCTTCCTTGAAGATAGCTCATTCACTTAAGCAGGTATAACTGAGCCCCCTAAATCTGTGTTTTCTGTTTGGAAGGGTAACACATGACATAGGCACTGAAATAAGCCTTGTTAAGGCAGGCATCTTTCAGTGTTTTGCACACTTACATGTGCATCAGAATCAGAGGAGGCTTGAAAAACTGGGAGGGTGCCTCCTAGGCCAGTGAATCAGGATTTGCAGGGATAGTTCGGATCTGGTATCCAGGCATGGATAAAATTTAAGATGCCCACAGAAAAATTTAAGATGCCCAAGACAAAGAGCACAGCTTACCATGAAATTCTACAAAGGTTAAGTTGTAACTCAATACAGTCACCGACCTACAGTGCACTCTGAAAGAAGTTCAGGACAGGAACGCAGGATGAGGCATTCTGTGCTTTGCATAAGCAGGCTTTTAGATAGATGCATACATGAAAAGAATTCCAATGACTCAGACTCCTATTTTCCTATACATAGAAAAGCACTGAAATCATTAATTTGAATATCTGTTTTTTGTGATTAGCTACTGCTAATCTAGCTACTGTTAGATTACTATCTTTTACCAAAACCTAGGCTTCACTGCATGTGTTTCCTAGCTAAAAATCATATATAAACTGGTTTCTCCCTTACCTTGCTGCACCACTATTCTCAGAGGTTAATAAGTGGCTGTCTCCTGGGATATAGTCCTCAGCAAGACCCTGAATAAAAATTAAACTCTCAACTCTTAGACTGTGTTTTCCTTTGACACTTCCTTTTTCAAAATTATTCAGATAATTTTGATTCACAGATATTATTGTCAAATATTTTCTCTTTCTGTTGAGGGTTTTATTTATCTAATCTGATGACTCTAGGTACCAAAATTTTGAGGTCGGCCTACTAGAGATATTAATGTTTGATAATACCTATCTGGTTTATATATAATCGCTAAATCCATATTAATTAGGAATGGCAGACTACGTCACATGCATTACAGAACTGACTACATATACTTATTAAGCTTTTAATTTAAAGATAATATACAAAGAATAGAAATTATGTTTCTAGAATTGAGTTCAAATTAGTCCTCACTTAAGCCGGAGCTAAAAGTATAGAGGCAAACAACAGTTTTTTTGTCGTGTTGGTTCTGATTCATTCACCAATCTGATGTAGTATTCCAGGTACCATCACATCTAATTTGAGGTGGTTTCTTTCCTTTCTAAGTGTTTTATATCAAATATAGATAAATTAAAATGCTCAATTAATGCTTGTATCATAGTTTTCACCTATTTCATTTTTAAATGGTAATCTTCTTTAATCTTGACTTCTAGGGACAGCATGGAATACTAACAAATTGAAGACCTTGATTCCCCAAATAAATACAGTGGAGGTGTCACTGTAGTAGAAGCTCTGTCTCCTTGACTGGGTACTAGACCCACTCTCAGCACTGAACACAAGATAGAGGTTCAATAAATATTAATTAAACAAAATGGAGCTTTACTTTTCCTAAAATATTGCTCAGATTTGAGTTATTTTGAATGTATATCCACATACTTTATCTATAACGTGATATTTCTGCAAGGAAAGAACAAAAAAGTGGGAGAAAAATGGCTCTTATCCCAGAAATTACATGAATTGACCTCACAGTCAAGAAGTCTATAGGGAAAAAAAAAGAACCCTGATTTAACAAGTGAATGTATGTGGCACACAAGTACCCACTACCCTTATTCACAGTACTGAAAACTTCTGAGAAGAGGCTGATAGTTATCAAGACAGCAGGTCTAATAAATGGATTGGGACACGACACTGTAGATATTTCCCTGACATGTATTCAGTCTCAGGTTTGGGAAGGGTAGAACAGGAAATTTGGCATAGAAGAACATGTGGTTTTGAGAGTCATCTTTGCCACTTAGCAGCTGTGTGACATCAAAGAAGTCACTTTAATTGTCAATAACAAGAGTTACTCTTCCTAAATTGACTATGATGTGCCTTCCACTACCTATTAAATAATTTTCCCTTCTTCTTTCCCACAACAAATATTTACTGAGTACTTGTTAGATAAATAGTAGAGAACATATGTCTATGGGGCCTTGTTAGTCTCACAATTTATTCAATAATTAGTCTCTCAATTTATTGAATTAATTAATTAATAATGTTTACACATTTTAATTATACACTGCACATAAATAAGTAATTATTATTTGGCCTAGACCTATATATACTATGGTGAAAACAGATGAAATACATAATATGGCAATGTCCTTGAATAGATTAATCTAGGAACAAAAATTAAAATTTATGGGAAAACTGATTTGAGTTGCCTGAATCATTTTATGTTGTTTTTAGTAAAAGTTAGCACAGTAAAATACAAGATAGATATTCTTATCCACAGAAATGACCTCTAACAGCTATCTTTGGAAATGAACAGTTAAGTAGCTATTACATCAGATAGGCAATTCATTATTACTGCATGTCAGTACAAATAAAGAGGAAAAATGTGCCCATGGTTTTATTTAATATTTTTAAAGTTTATTTTACAAAATGTATAAAGTTATAAATTGTATAATTATTTAGTTTTACTTTTAAAAATTTATTTGTGTGACTTACAATGTTTTTTTCAGGTGTACAGCAAAGTGAATCAGTTATACATACATATAGATCCATTCCTTTTTAGATTATTTTCCCATATAGGTCACTACAGAGTTTTGAGTACACCTTCCTGTGCTGTACAGAAAGTCCTTGTTAGTTGTCTATGCTATATATAATAGTGTGTTTATGTTAATCCCAGACTCCTAATTTTCCCTCCCTCAACATTTCTTCTTTGGTAACCAGAAGTTTGTTTTTGAAATCTTTTGAGTTGGTTTCTGTATTGTGAATAAGCACTTTCAAATCATTTTTATTAGATTCCACCTATTAATGATCTCATATGATATCTTTCTCTGTTTGACTTATGTGACATAACATGATAATTTCTAGACATATCCATGTTGCTGCAAATGAAATTATTGAATTATTTTATGGCTGGCTAATATTCCATTGCATACATGTACCACATCTTCTGTATTCATTACTCTGTTAATGGACATTTTGGTTGCTTCCATGTCTTGGCTATTATAATTAGTGCTGCAATGAATACTGAGCTGCAGATATCTTTTCAAAATATGACTTTCTCTGGATATATGCCCAGGATCGGGATTGCTGGACCATATAGAAGTTCTATATTTAGGCGTTCCCATCAAAATGAATCTGAGTAGTTTCCATAAGGACACAGATTCAATCTCTAGCTTCACTCAGTGGGTTAAGGATCTGGCATTGCTGTAGCTATGGTGTAGGTCACAGACATGGCTCAGATTTAGCTTTGTTGTGGCTGTGGTGTAGGCCAGTGGCTACAGCTGAAATTTGACCCTTAGCCTAGGAAACTCCATATGCCCTGGGTGCAGCCCTAAAAAAAGAAAAACAAAAAGGCAGTTCTATATTTAGTCTTTCAAGGAACCGCTATACTGTACTTTATAGTGGTTGCACCAGCTTACATTCCCACCAACACTGTAGGAGGGTTACCTTTTCTCTACACCCTCTCCAGCAATTATAATCTGTAGACTTTTTGATGATGGCCATTCTGACTGGTGTGAAGTGATTCTACATTATAGTTTTGATTTGCATATCTCTAATAATTAGGGATGTTGAGAATCTTTTCATGTGTTTTTTTGATCATCTGTCTATCTTCTTTGGAGAGATGTCTATTTAGATCTTGTCAGCATTTAAAAATTTTTTTTTAATATTGAGCTGTATGAGCTGTTTGTATATTCTAAAGATTAATTCCTTGTTGGTCATTTCATCTGCTAAGATTTTCTCCCATCATGTGGGTTGTCTTTTCATTTTGTTTATGGTGTCTTTTGCTGTGAAAAAACTCTTAAGTTTAATAGGTTCTATTTGTTTATTTTTATTTTTATTGTCAGTACTCTAGGAGGTGGATCCAAAGAGATATTGCTGTAATTTATGTAACAGAGATTCTGCCTATGTTTTCCTCTAAGAGTTTTATAATATCCATCCCTATATTTAGGTCTTTATCTGTCTTTATATTTAGGTCTTATATTTAGGTTTTGAGTTTACTTTGGGGTGTAGTATAAAGGAATTTCTAATTCCATTGTTTTGCATGTAGTTTTCCAGATTTCCCAGCACCATGTATTGAAGAGACTGTCTTTTCTCCACTCTATAGTCTTGCCTACTTTGTCATGTATTAGTTGATCACAGGTGCATTGGTTTATTTCCTGGCTTTCTACTATGTTTCAGTGATCACTATTTCTATTTTTGTGTCACTGCCATACTGTTTTTATGACTATAGCTTTGTAATATACCCTGAATCAGGGAGCCTATTCCTCCAGATTTGTTTCCTTTCTCAAGTTTGCTTTGGCTATTTGGAGTCTTCTGTGTTTCCACACATAATTAAACTTTTGTTCTAGTTCCATGAATATTGTCAGTGGCAGTTTAATAGGGATTTCACTGAATATGCAAATTGCCTTGGGTAGTATAGTCATTTTAAAAATATTGATTCTTCCAATCCAAGAACATTGTTTATCTTTCCATCTATGTCATCTTCAATTGCTTTCATCAATATCTTACAGTTTTCAGGGTACAGGTTCTTTTGCAGGTTTATTCCAAGGTATTTTATTCTCTTTGATAGGATGGTAAATGGAACTGTCTCCTTGATTTCTCTTTCTGATATTTCATTGGTAGTGCATAGGAATGCAAGGTATTTCTGTATATTAATTTTGTATCCTGAAACTTTACTAAATTAATTGATGAACTCTAATAGTTTTCTGGTAGCATCTTTAGGATTTTCTATGTATAGTATCATCTGAAAATAGTGACAGTTTTACTTCCTTTTTTTCCAATCACATTGGTTAATTGGCAGATACTGAAGAATCCTTGCAACCCTAGGATTAGTCCCATTTGATCATGATGTATGATCCTTTTAATATATTGATGAGTTCAGTTTATATATGTTTCAGGTAATTTAGATGACTCTCAAAATCATAAAGAATAAAATAAAATTCTCCACTCAGGTAGGAACAGAGATCACAAATCAAAAATTGAAATTACAAATTATCAAACATAACTTTTATCCCTTTTTGATTTTTATAGTAACAATTCAATGTCTTTGTCATTAGAGCATAGAAATATATAGAGTTTCGTTTATGCTCCATTTCCCCAGTTAAAACGAGTAAGCACACATTTCTAGGTGTTGTGAGCATTTGTTTTCTATCATCTAAGATTTCTATTGATAGTTTTTTACAGATAGGATAACACACATCTTGCAATTGCCTAAAACAATTCATTTCATTTAATAATTCTTTAAGAAAAGTTTGGCAAATGATGAAAAATTTTCTCAAAAATCAAATTTAAAAACTTGTTTGTTGAGTTTAATAAATAAAACACTTGTTTGCAGGTATAGGTTTTCCCTCCCAAGGCAAACATTCATTCTATCAATCCATCTTTTAGCATACTTTGAATCCTTAAACAGGAATACAGTTGAGTAGACTATTATTCTGAAAATAGAATTTTTTGCACATACACAAGGGAGAATGTACTAATAATGAGTAATTTTAGGAAGATGATGGATTTTATACGGAGTGCATACACTATGCCCCTAAGGTCTTTACTGAATTGTCATATTCTAACATGCAATACCTCTTTCCTTTTGCTCCCTGTTATATTTTCAATGTGTTGCCTTACACTTTTTGCTCCCGGTTATATTTTCAATGTGTTGCCTTACTGGATAGAAAGTTAATGAATGTGTTCTCCATTGACAGTTATTCCAAGTCATATTTAGGGACAAGCTTGAGATTAGATTAGTAGCACTGCAACTGGTTTTCTAGTTCTCAGTGCTAGTTGTTGCTAATATCTGCCTTACTAGAGTAATGTAATGTAATGCCTGCATCATTTTTCCTGCCCCCAACCCAGTTTTATAACTGTTAGCAGCAATTTGCTTTAAGAATTGAATGTACAGCGTCTGAAAAACAAAAGGAAAGGAAATTGCACTTTGTGAATTTCCAAATTGCCATAGCTCACACTAAACGTTTATTTTATTTTAATATTACTGCCAATAGGTTTTGCCGAATGAAATAAATTTAGCACTAATGAGCATATTTTGAAAGTTTAAAAACGTAATTTAATAAATGATTCAATGTAATCTCTACAAAAATGACTCTAAGAGGCCAAGGAGTCATTGAGCAGGAGGGAAACCATGAAGAAACTATAGACGAAAAATAAATCGGTGAAAGCAATTAGCAATCAGGCAAGGAGTTGTTTCTTTTCAATATCACAAAGACAGTGTTGTACAATGACAAAACTAAGTCAATTTAGTTATAAATACATCTGAACTAGTTACCTGATTAAATTAATCTAACAGGGCTTAGGTTTGTATATGTTTATTCCTTTCTAATCTATATTTTCCTCTTGTTTTACTTTATAAAGTTTTATTGTTTTTTCCTTTTTCAGCCACACCCATGGTAAATTGAAGTTCCTGGGCCAGACATTGAATCTGATCCACAACTGTGACCTATGCTACAACTGCAATAACACTGAATCCTTAACCCACTGCATCAGGCCGGGGATTGAACCTGCAAGGCCTCAGAGACAATGCTGGATCCTTAATCTGTTGTGCCACAAGGAAACTTCCTTACAATGTTTTAAGTAAAAATTATATACTGTGGCCTGGCAACTAATTTGTACAGTTAACTGTATAATTAGTCACCCAATAATTGTCTTTTAAAAGAAAAATGTTATTTTACAATAAGGAAATATAAAATGACATATTTTCTAGGTTTTAAACTACTGCTGTATTTTCCAGCTTTTATCTTACACACATGCCTTCATTATTATTGTTTCTTACAAACTGAGCTATCATAGGACATTTTTATTTCTTCTTAGTATCACTATTTAAATGGTAATAATTTATCAGTATTATATGGGACTTATCAGGCAAAATAACACATGGGGCCATAGAGATGCTATCATTATTATTATTAATCTAATATTAATTTGTTTTAAAATATCACAGAGTTATAAAGTCTAATAGTACACTGTAAGTTCTGGGCAGAGAAGTTTGAGGAAACTGAAAATCAAAGAGATTTAATCTTTGCTCATATAACATAAAAAGTCTAAGATTTTAATAACAGTGGATGCAGTCCAAATCCATGATTTTCCCATCAAACCTTTTTTTTAACATAATAATTTATTATAAATATTAAGTGCTATCTGTACTCTTCAGCTCCACTTCCTGCCTCCCCTTATCTCTTGAATCCATTACGGTATTTTAGCCCCATTTTGAGAGAGAAGAGTTAACCCATCCTAGATTGATCTCCTACAAACTGGTCACTCAGAAAAAGAGTAGACTTTCTGCTAAACTCTATAGAAACTTCATAGAGCTTAATGAATAAGGCATTCAATTCTGGACAACTCCAAAGCTGAGATTCAACTCGCTTGATCATGCCAGCAGAGGGTCTGATGATTTTGCAACCAAGCATTATATGGGGAATCTTGCTGCCAGCTTTTTACCTTACACAGCTATATGCTCCAAGTTTGGACACCAGCACACTAATCACCCCAGGGAAAGCTGATGCTACTCCCGACTATTTAAACTGAGTTAGCAGGATTGAGCTGCAGTCAAGGTTCTGCCAAAATGTATTCTGTTATGTTTTCCCCTTGTTCATACCACAAGAAGAGCTAGTGATTACTTAAATCAGCATAAGATTCCCAAAGCCAAGAGTCAGGCTTCCTCAACTGTAATCTGATGCTCATTCTTGCTGAATACTGGGGGTTACCTTAGAATGAAAATGCATCAAGAGATCCATGTAGATGCTACTCCCATGTCCATGAGTTTTTCTCCCAGTGAACTGGGGGACTAGTCAAAGTGCTCTTTGACTAGTTAACTCCTCCCACTTCTTAATGAAAATCCCCAATTATCTAGCAAAACTGCAAACCCACCTTCAAGTTTACAAAAAAGTAATCAGTTTTCTATCTTTATATCACTCATCCTAGCAGCAGAATTTGATAGCATTGATCATGATCATTTGAAACATTTTCTTAACTAGTTTCTGAAATAACACATTCTTGGTTCTTTCCCTGCCTTACTAGTGACTCCTCCTTAACCTACTTTGTTGAATTATTTTTGAATTCATAAATTGTAAAATTAGAATGTCCTAGTGTTTGGTCCTTCTCTATATTTCTGTACTAATTGTTCCAGTGACCTCATACTGTTCCTTGACTTTGAACATCACCTATAATCAATGAGTGACAATTTTATTTTCTAGCTTCAGCCTCTTCTTAAACCACAGATTCCTTTATCCAACTTACTTTTCAACTTTGTAAGAGTCAGAAGCAAATGAGTCCTAATCTTCTTTGGTATTTAAGGAAACTTTTACCTAAATTACTAATTAGTACGTAAAGCTTAGTAAGTCTAAATTTGCCTGCCCTTAAATTTGTTTCTTCCTCAGTCTTCCCATTATCATTATACGGTAACCACAATTTTGTAGATAATAAGACTAATTCACTCAGCCTCCTTCTGGATGTTCCTCTTTCTCTGATACTCCTCATCTAAACCATCAGCATATTATGTGGACAACTCTGAAATATACCCAGAATCCCAACTGTTGCTCCCGACCTCCACTGCTACCTCCACAGTCCAAGGCGCCACTGAGGTGCTGAACTCCTAAATAGCTTTTTAGCAGTTGGTGCTTTTTAGCAGTCTGTGCTTTTTGCTCTTGCCCTTCTAGTAAATACTTGCCAAACAACAGCAGAATGATGGCTTTGAATAGATGATGGATGTCACCTTTTACATAGTCTTGTGAATCTCCGTTGAATACCTCAAGTACACATTTTACTCAGAGTTTTGCACTGGCAGATTTTTCTCCATAGAATGCTCATCTTAAATAGCTGGATGGCTGCTTTTTTATTTTCTCAAGTCTCTGTCCACACATCACCTTGTCAACGTTGCCTTTTGAAAAGCATCTTATGTAAAGTATAACATCTCCCACAAAAATGTTTATCCACTCGTTTTGCTTTGTATTTCTATTTCACTTGCTGCCTAGGAAATATTCTGTCTGTATGTCTTTCTTACCCAGAAAAATACACACTATATGACTATTTCACATTTGTCATTCTTCTAATTTGTCAGTACCTACGTCCATTTGGTAGCTCATAAAAGTCTCTCCTTTGGAGTTTTTAGTAGTTTGCCAAAAATTTAGTTTCAAAATAAAGGATTTTAACATAAAAGTCACACCCTTTGCCTTCATTCAACTCATACACTAGGCAATCACCTCATTAAATATTAATTTATAATTATTAATTATTCAATGCTAATAAAATATTCACCAAGTATACTTTTAAACCCATATAAATAAAAGAGACTGTGCTAAATAGTGCTGGGAATGCACATATAAATAAGATCTACTATTTTCCTTAAAAACTACAGAAACTGGTAAGCATCATCAGCGATGAAGCAAAGAACAGTGATAGAAAGCTTTGTTTCATAGCTGGCCATTGAGCTGGGTATTGATGTAATTTAAACATTAAAAGATTGAAAAGAAATAGCATTTCCATCACTTACTAATTCTATGATCTTTGCAACATTTTTCTTTTCATTTTCTTTTTTTGCTTTTAGGGCTGCACCTGCAGCATTTGGAATTTCCCAGGCTAGGGGTCTAATTGGAGCTACAGCTTCCAGTCACAGCCATAGCAGCCAAGGATATGAGACGCGTCTGCAACCTATACCACAGCTCATGGCAATGCCAGATCCTTAACCCACTGAGCAAGGCCAGGGATTGGACCCACCACTTCATGGTTACTAGTTGGATTTGTTTCCACTGTGCCACAATGGGAACTCCTGAAAAGTTTTTTCTTAAACTTTTATTGATGTTTTGTTTTTAACTTTCTGATATTTAGTTTCTTCATCATATAATGGGGATTTTGCTCATATTAAACAAAAAATTTTCATAGACCATATAACTTAGTGCCTGCATATAGTAAGTTTTCAATTATCATTGTAATGATAAGGACAATATAGACTAAATAAAAAACATGAATGATGTAGCCATAGAATAAGGCTTAACTTTAACATGTATTTTTAAAAGAAATGTGTTACTTTAATAATAGGGAAAAAACAAAAATTATAATGAAAAATAGACAAAATACTTCCTACATCATAGTTGTCATTTTTGTGTATGACCAATATACTCCATTTCACTGTTCTTCATAAGATTTGTAATCAATGCAGGCAGAATTGTTAGATTTGGTAAATTAAAATAAAAGGTCCCCTCTTAAGTATGACTTTCAGATAAATAAAAACTGTCTATATAAGTTTTTCCCCAATATTACATGTAACATGCTTATTCTTTCCAAAAAATTTTTTTCTAAACTGGATTTCAAGATTGACTAATATGCCTGAATTTAATCTGGCAACTCTAAATACAATCCCTGCTTTTATTTTTTAGTGTAAACAAGCGGTATGCTGCAAAGAGGCTCATCAGGCACACACAAACATACATATACAGAGGTCTTATCGCTCTGTTTGCCAATTTCATTTATTGAGCTGATAAGGGCAAGCTCTGATATACCACAGAAAGTGAACTCAGAGAACTATAAGGTATCTTAGAAATCAAATTAAGATCCATTTAATACATAGAAAATGACCTGCAAACTAAGATCTGTGGGCTAAATCTCATCGATGGCCTCTTTTAGCATAACCTATATGTATCTAAAAGTGTAAAAAATATGACCTTGGTTTCATTGTAGGAGGTAAGATGAAAAAAGAAAGAATTTCTTCAAATAAATTTGTGATTATAATTGATTTAAGAATATCATGGTTCACATGCTAAGCTGTTATTTCACACACTTATAGGATCATTTAGAGTGATTAGTGCGGTGACCTTAACCTTGGCTGCACATTAGAAGCACCTAGGTGGACATTAATAAGTACCCATTCCTGGGGCTCTGCTTATTCCAATTATTTTAAGATCTCTGGAGGTTGGGACTTGGGCATCAATATTTTTAAAAATGGGAGTTACATGGTAGCCTAACTTACTAGTTAAGGATTCAGCATTGCCACAGCTGTGGCTCGAGTTTGATTCCTGGCCCAGAAATTTCTGAAAGCTGTGGGGGCAACCAATAATAAATATATATATTAAAAATGTCCCCTATTAAATCTTATCAGGATCCAGGACTGAAAACCATAGCATATGTGCGGTGCTTAAGTTTCTGGGGTTCTCAACTATAGCTATATATTAGATATACTTAGGAAGTTTTTGTTATTATTTTTGCATACTTAGCACTGATACAGAAGCTCTGCTTTCAACAGATGTAGAAATCTGTTAAAAACTAACTCCTAATCTAACAAGAAAAATCAGACTACAAAAATTATAATTTTCTTAAACCCACATTGATAAACTCACATAGCCCCAACATAACTAAAATTTAAGGACCTCCACCTACACAAATAGAAATGCTTTGCATGCACTGTAACTTATGGCAGAGCATGAGAAAAAGAGATAGGAGTCCCCTACCAGCAAGTAAGAAGAATTGACTCCAAAATTTTAATGAACTTCTGAGGTTTGAGAGTGAACCACAATGAAAGTTCAGAATCACTGGGAGCTGTAGACACAGAGGAATTTACAGCTAGTCTGGGACTCTTCTTCCCAGTCAGATTCTTAACTCATTGGGCCACAATGGGAATTCCATTAAGAAGAGTCTTTTAAAGATGTATTTGTACACCTTTGTTTATAGTAGTTTTATTCATAATAGCCAAAATGTGGAACCAATTCAAATATCTATTAATGAATGAAAGGGTAAAAATTGTGGTGTATACTTTGAAATAATACTCATCCTTGAAAAAGGAAGGGAATTCTGACACTTTCCCTTTTTTTTGAGGCCATTTGGCTAAGTGAAATGAGTCACAAAAAGATAAATACTGTACTATTTATTCTACTTATGTGAAAGAGATACAGTAAGAGTTCCTGTTTTGCCTAACTGGTTAATGAACTCAACTAGTATCATAAAGATGCAAGTTCAATCCCTGACCTCACTCAATGCATTAAGGATCCAGTGTTGCCCTGAACTTCAGTGTAGGTTGCAGATGTGGCTGATATTTGGCATTGCTGTGGCTGTTTTGTAGGCCGGCAGCTACAGCTCTGATTCAGCCCATAGGCTGGGAACTTCCATATGTCATTGAGTACAGTCCTAAAAAGACATAAATAAATAAATACATACATACATACATACATACATACATACATACATAAATACATAAATAAATAAATAAAATTTAAAACATGAAAGAGGTAGAGTAGTAAACCCCATGAAACTGAAAGAATTGTGGTTGCCAGCCTTTACTGGTGAGTAGGGAATAGGAATTGTTGGTTATTGAGCATAAAGCTATAGTTTTGTAAGATGGACAGAGTTGTGGAGATTCAAGGCATAACAATAAGAATGTACTTTACTAAACCGCATAATTAAAAAATGGTTAAGGGGGTTCCATTTGTGGCTGGGTAGTTAATGAACCTGACTAGGATCCATGAGGATGTGAGTCCAATCCCTGGCCTTGCTCAGTGTGTTAAGGATCTGGCATTGCCATGAACTGTGGTGGAGGTAAGCAACATTTATACTGCATGAATTTTATACCCAGAGACTCACAAGAGAAAATCTGGTTCTTGCTAACTGCCAGGAATCTGCATTGATCAACTATATAACACAATCAGCCAGTTCCATTAATCGTAAATGCCAGTGAATTTTCAACTGAATTATTTATCTTCTCTGGGTTTTTCCAAGGCCTGTTTTGACCACCTAACTCTAGTGATGAGTAGGCAAACTATGTTTAGTTTGAAATATATGTGTGTGATTCTAGATGTTTGCAAGTGACAGAGTAAGTTATTTTACTAGATTTAGTGACTGATCAACAGTTTATATTTTACAACCTAATCGTTTAGCAATTAAAATACATCTCCACCTGAATGTGCTTCTAATCTCTGCTTCCCCATAAATTGAGAATTAGGCAAAGTAATTCACTGGCTCCACAATGTGGTCAGTATATGAGAAGGCACAAGTCCAAACCTGTATACTCACTGCGAAGGTAAATAAGTGAATTAGTATATACAAGTGGACAAATGGGATGAGATTTTAAAATTATATTAATTGATATTTACAAAATATTTTGATTAACAAAAGTGAAGAAGTATGTCATGCATTGTTTTTAACAATATGACAATAACTTGAAGATAAATTTTACATTCATAAATAATTTTAAAGTAATAAATTTTAATGGTAACTAATGAAATATGCCATGTACAAAAGTAAGCACCTGCAACTGTTTTTCACTTAAAACTTCATGTAGGAGAATTGAATGATTATAAAATCACAGTGCTACATGATTTAGTGA
Source organism: Catagonus wagneri (assembly GCA_004024745.2). NCBI lineage: Eukaryota > Metazoa > Chordata > Mammalia > Artiodactyla > Tayassuidae > Catagonus > Catagonus wagneri. Next base: position 30,762,225 of record PVHT021183519.1, read on the forward strand.
TTTTTTTTTTTTTTGGTCTTTTTAGGGCCTCGCTGGCAGCATATGGAGATTCCCAGAGATTCTCAGGCTAGGGGTTGAATTGGAGCTGTAGCCAGTCTACACCAGAGCCACAGCAATGCCAGATCTGAGCCTCATATGCAACCTACACCACAACTCTCTCAAAGCCAGATCATTAACCCATAAAAGCAAGGTCAGGGATCGAACCTGCATCCTCATGGATACTAGTTGGGGTTGTTAACCACTGAGCCACGATGGGAACTCCATGAAATATTTTCTTTTTCTTTAGAGATCTGAAAAATCTTTCCTTTGTTTTCTAGTTTCTAGCAATTGTATCTTTCAGATAGGTGTTTTAAAACTAATAGGTCTATTTGTTCTTCCTATATAGCGATCAGAACAGAAACTGCTTTACAGAATCCATAGCTGTTTGAAGCTACTGCACCTTAAAGTTACAAATCCCTTAATAAGTCTACATAGGCTCTGATTTTATAACTTAGGTGCTCACCACATCTCTCAGTTCTATTATTACTCTGCCAACATTTTGTGATTGTTAAGAAGCTTGAGAGAAAATTTTGAGCAAAACAAAAATGTCAAAATGAGCCAATGAATTACATGGGTAATATTAAAAAAGATTATTAGGTTTACATTTGTAATTAATAATATTTCCAGCAAAAGTTGGTTTTAATAATATTTTGAAATTGTGGTTTTATGTTCAGTACTTTCTGTGAAAGCAATTGGTCATTTTAATATGAGTATTTATAGTAACATATTTATAATAAAAATAGAATAATGTTTAAAAATGTATATACTAATATAATAATGAATTATACTAAAATGATTTAACATACTGTATTGTAATTTAATTAAATGATTTAACATACTGTAATGTAAATTAATGTTTTGATATATAAATTGTATTAATTATATTGACATGTTAGGGGCATATTATTTTAACTTTGGAGACTCTTTCTTTTGAAATGTGGTTATTTTAGGTACCAAAAACAATGATTAGATATTAAAATATAATGTTTTAAAAATTACTGAAACCTTTTGTATATACATTATGCAAACACATATAAAATATGGGCAGAAAATCAATATGTATTTATTTAGCTTAAAGTAATGCATAGACATAAAATACTGGTACCAAACAAAGATAATTATTGTAGAACCGTATCCAATTTGAATAAAAATGATTAGTTTCCATGTCACTAAAATCATTCTTCATTTAAAATCAACTCAGAATGCTGAGCCTAAAAGTACTGAGGTAACCTGGAATGTCAAACTGTATGTAACTCCAACTGTATAAGTGTTAAGTACTCTCAACAGAAAATAACAAGTAACGTGAAATTAAAGATATATTTAGCAGCGAATGGGTAAATTCAAGGTGAAAAGTTGAGATACATAGGTAGATGATAGATAGATAGATAGATAGTTTGTTTTATATGAGTAGGTTGTATAGTTTATCTGTTTCCACATATGTGGTGACCAAAGGAGCATGGTACTTTTCAATCTGTATTACTATTTTAATATTATTTTAATGTAAAAACAGTAAAAACAATTTCTCTATAAAAATTTTGACAAAATCACGATTTCTATAAGATTCCAGTTTAGGAAAAAATAGATTAAAAAACCTATGGAAGCTCTTCCGAAAGATAAACACTTCAGCGCATGCGTTTAAATTCTAGTTCTACCATTCCCATGGATTGAAGGCCATAGATCATGTGTGCCAGAACAATATTTGTATTGTTGTCCTCGTGTGTTTTCCCTTCTCCTCCCATTTCCAGAAGGTAGCTGGACTCTGTTCCTTGTTTTTGTTTTTAATTTGCCACAGATTTTGAGTGACAAGAAAAATGCTAAAAGTACTTCCTCTCTTTTTATGCAATTTTAAGCTCAGCAAAGAGGATTTTTAGGATCTCCAGGGAAATGGAGGAAGAAGAAGCATTAAGAAGCAACAAGAAGGGAAGGACTGAGATTGAGAAGAAGGCTGTCTGCTCTGTATTGGGAACCCACAGCATCCCAGGGAGAAGGAAAGACTTCAAAGGAACACAATATCAAACATGTGTTTAGGGCTTGCTGTGTGCAAGGCACTGTTTTGATTACTTCACCTGCTTTTATTCATTTAATCTTCATGAAAATCTCTGAGACCAAGTATTAGAATTTGCATCTTACAGTTGAAAAAACTGAGGATAGTATGCAATGCCACATGACAGATAATAGAGACAGTGCTCAACTCAAAACCCTCAAAACCCTTCACCCCACTGCCTTTGCACTCACCAAATGTACACTTTCACAGCTCATGGTTCTAGACTTCACTTACATGTTATCTTGTTGACAGATTTCTCACTGTTGTGGCACTAAGTAAAGCCCCATGACAGTTTGTCTCTTTCAATGTGATGATATTTGGGCACGTTGGTGGTTTTTAGCCTATGAGAATTTCTGAGATTGAGTTTTCTACTGGTTGGTAGAAGGGATACTCAGAGGCATAATTAAGTTAACTAAGAGCAAAATTCTTTTAAAATGTCAGTATTCCTATACATTTTGAGACAAAAAATAGTAGGCAAGAAACTTTGTGGATTTTAGGCAAGACAGAATACAGAAAGAAGTAGTTCTACATCTTGATTGTGTACTGCAGTGATGACTTCATGAATATACATATGTGACAAAAATAACAGAACTATATTCAATTTTATGGTGCTATCAGCTTCCTGATTTTACTCTTGTGCTGCAGCTGTGTAAGGTGTAGCCTGTGGGGGAAACAATAAAAAGTATTTGAAAACTCTGTGCTATCTTTGCAACTTTTCATTACTCTGTAGTTGCTTCAAAATAAGAAGTTAGCAACTACCAAAACCAAAACCAAAATGAACAAAAAGACAAGAAATAATTAAGTAGAATAAATACAGGGCATTGAGATAGTGAACTAGTAAACTTTTTTGAAATCATTGTTTATATAGTATTAAGGAAAATGATTTTATTTATTTATTTATTTATTTTTTTGCCTTTTGTCATTTTATGGCCGCGGGTTTATGGCCGCACCCGCGGCATGTGGAGGTTCCCAGGCTAGGGGTCTAATCGGAGCTGTGGCCACTGGCCTGCGCCGCAGCCACAGCAACGCAGGATCCGAGCCGCGTCTGCAACCTACACCACAGCCCACGGCAACGCCGGATCGTTAACACACTGAGCAAGGGCAGGGATCGAACCCGCAACCTCATGGTTCCTAGTCGGATTCGTTAACCACTGCGCCACGACGGGAACTCCAGGGAAAATGATTTTAAAAACTTGAATGTAAAACAAATTGATGGCTTCATTCCCCACTATCCTCATTTTACATGTATAATTTCTGCAACTTAAAAATCTCAGTGGTTTTGTTATTGGAATAAGACAAACTTCTCATAAGGTTTATCTAGACAAATTATATGAGCAATATTTTCAAGAAGATGATTTGGGGCAGAAAAAAAATAAAGTGTGGCAGTTGGGATTTGGAGGAAGCTTGAGGAGGAACAAGGGATAATTTGTAATAGGAGACATCAAAATACATAATAAAATTACAGAAATTAACACACAAATACGTGGCACTAATTAGAAAGTCCAAAAGTAAACAAAAATGTTATGTAACATCCTCTCAAGTGTTAGTTTTCCAAAACATTAGTGCCAAAATATGCCAAGAGTCAAGAATATGGGTTTAGGAATCAAATAAGCTTAGCTGTG